>JACEIK010004772.1:0-125941 GCA_018107945.1 Datura stramonium
GGTGATCAATCATAAAAACAACCAACAATCCAGAATGTAAGACAAAACAACAATCAATAACTTAATTCCAAAACAAATCGCAAAATCACAATCATATCTTCTGGCTTCAACCCTAGAGGAAGGGTTCTATCCACTCATGTTCGTATAATTACAAGAAAATGTTGTTTAGAGTAATATACTTACAATAATAGATGAAAAGAAACCAAGAAAATATGAACCCAATAGGAGTTCTTCAAGTCTCCTTCACGCCTCCTTCGGTTTTTCCAGAAAATCCCGTGTCAAATTATTTTAGAAGCTAAGGGTTCAATTTATACTATGCTGAAAAAATGCAAAATTTTGCATGTGGTGGAACAGCAACGTGTCACAGAGCTGAACGCCCTAATTGACCTCCGTGACACAGAGGTAACGCGTACCCTCACTGGAATGTGCCAAAAAATACAATTTTCGGCCAAGTGTTGCCACGTTGGCAGCGTGCCACGGCCCCTATCGCGCAGGGTGCCAGTTATTGCATGTTTTCTTGTTGAATTTCATCTTTTTGCTCTTGATTCCATTCCTCCACTTCATCAAATCATGAATTAGTTCCTCAAATGCATTATTAACCTTCAAAAACAAGGACTAATCGTGTTGGTTAGTATATATTCACATTTACATAAAATCACATGAGAAAAATCACATGAGAATGTGGTTATAAATAAGTAGATAAACAAGACTAAATTAAGTTATAAAAGTAGCACTTGGGCATGCAATTATGCCCAAGATCACAAATATCCGATTCGCTTATGATGTTATGTTATGTTATGACGTGATCATGATGTCATAAAGACGCATGTAAGCCCTACTCGCATTCTTATTGCTTATATTTTACATTATGCATGTACTTAAATGATTTTACTTATTTGAGCGATTTACTTACCTTGCATACTGCACATTCCACGACAACTACATACTCAATATTGTATCCCACGCCTTCAGTCTCACCTCAGCTCATAGCCAGCCTTTAGAGTTAGCATCTTACGTTGTGGTTGAGTCCTCATCTCCGAGGATTAGACTTATTCAGATTTCCTTTATGTATTTTAAGTTTAAGCTTTATTGAGTTAGTTGGGGTCTTGTCCCATAAACTCGTTATGTTTAGAGGCTTTTCATGTGCTGATGTATTCGCCAGATTGTGCATTCTGAGGTTATGTTTAATTTAGACTTCTCGCTATGATTATCTTGTTGATTCTTCCGGGCTTTATCGGTTGAGTTAGATATATGTTAATGCCATGGGTCCACTTGGATCCTTTCGAGGTTTCTTGTCTCGTGTTACAATTCGGGCCTCCGTTTGGGTCGTGAAATACATGTATTAGAGTAGGTTTGAAGTGTCGTAGGGTGTCTCAAAGTAGCTTTGAATAGAGTTCTCTTCTTGAGTGTGAAGCGCACCATGCTTATGACGAAGAGGCTATGAAACATTTAGGAAATGTTCCCTTCTTTCATGATCTATGTCATGCGATGGACTGTCTCCCTATCCCTCTAATTCTTTCTATTCGCGATAAACAGTAAATCACGGCTCCCCAAAGAGTAAATGGTATAAGGAATGGAAATGAAGACAACCACGAGGATGCAATGAAAATGTGCATCATGTGCCCCACCAATTCAGGAGCACCAGGCACCGGAGGCAGCTGCCCATGTTGAGTTTCTCGGGCAGCTAATCGTATGAGCTCACGCAGGCCTTGACCGCTCGCTCAATCAGCAGGCAGCTGCTCATGTCCCGCAAAAATAGCAATGCGGCAAACGGCGACCTGCTAGAGATTTCTTGAGAATGAACCTGGCCGGAGTTCCTCCGGCCAAAAGCAGATGAGGACTCGTATGAGTTCATAGATACTGTGAAGATCACCTGCCATGGGGGTGAATGAGCTGAGTGTGCGGAGCAGCCTCGTATCATCCTCGAAAGGGGTTGCACACATCCGGTTTTGTCAATGGAAAGATAGTAGGGTCGCCGGCTGCACGCTCACACTTGGGAGGAGTTCCATGTTGCATTTTTGGATCGATTATTCCCTCGGGAGATGTGGGAGTTGAAGGCGCTCTAAGTTCGTAAATCAAGTAAGGAGGATGATAGCGCAAGAGTATGCCCTTGAGTTCACTCGCCATCGAAGCACGCCACGGAGTTAGTGGCTGACCAGGCCGGGTGAGAAGGTTCGTTCATGGAGTGGCAAGCTATTTGGAAAAGGATTGTAGGACCGCCATGCTCCACTAGGATATTGATTTCCCTCGGATAGTCTTGCACACCCAAAGACGGAGGCGGCACATATGAGGGAGAGAGAGGCCAAGAGGGTTAGGACCGAATAGTCACCACTCACGCTCGAGGCCAGTGGTGGACACCTACAACAAACCCACCGTGAGTCATCAACCCTAGCATCTTCATCAATGAGTGTGCCATCTAAGCTTCAGGCATGCATCGAGGGGGAGAGCACGATCGAGGTCAGAGCAGCAAATCCATAGATTTTAACATCCCAGCTTTGCCGCAGTGGTCGGGGGCACAAGGGCCAATGCTTGGCAGGTTCAGAGCTTGTTTTGTGTGTAGCCCGAACACATACTTATAGATTTCCAGCAGCAAGATGGGACTACGACGGGGGCAGAGGCCCAAACTCTTCTAGTTTAGCCAGCCCCACCCGTACGCCGCGCACATTAGGGAGCATCGACTAGAACAAAGGGCGGCCGGGCCAAAATAGATTCTATGCCTTAGCATCCCGCCAAAGAGTGGAGGTCTCCTGATGTGGTCACCAGGCTACTGGGTTTCCATTTTGATGTTTATGCTTTAATAGATCCTGGGGCTACCTGGTCTTTTGCGACACCTTATGTGGCCAGTAGCTTTGGAGTTAGTCTCGAGGTCTTGCTTAACCCTTCTCGCCTATACTCTAGTAGGTGATTCAATTTTAGCTAGATGTGTGTATAGAGTGTTGCCTGCCCAGTCCCCAGCCCACCCCGCATTTTGGCAGAGTTATCCATGACCGGATGGATGTTATCCTGCATGGATTGGCTATTTTCATGTTATGCCTCGCTTAATTATAGAACCCGAGCAATAGAGTTCATATTTGAGCTAGTCTTAGAATGGAAGGGTAGCTTAGTCAGGCTCGCAGTCGTTTCATTTCCTATCTAAGGCCGAAGACGCATTTCTAAGGGTTGTGTGTACCATATATTTAGGGTTAAGGATGTTGAGTCCGAGACCCCAACTATCCATTCATTTCAAGAGGTGAGTATCCAAAATCTTCTCGCATGATTTGTTGGGAATCCCTCTCAAGCGGGAGATTGATTCTGCACACCTTATTCCCAACATGCTGCCTATATTATTCCTCCCATGCACGGCTCCCGCTGATCTAAAGGAGTTGAGGACATGTTAGATAAAGGTATTTATTAGACCGAGCAAGCCCTCATGGGGTGCACCGCTTCTCTTTGTCCTAAAAAAAGATCGTTTTCGTTTGTGTATTGATTATCGAAATTGAACAAAGTCACCGTCAAGAACATGTATCCTCTACCCAAGATTGATGATTTGTTTGACCAGCTTCGTGGTGCCAAGTAGTTCTCGGCATAGATCCCGTGATTCGGGTACCATCACCATTACTGGGAGAGCTTACATCCCAAAAGATGCCTCTTTAGACTCGATATGGTCATTATGAGTTTGTAGTTATATCTTTTGACTAACAAATGCTCCTGGCAGCCTATTATGGACTTTGATGAACAGGTGTTCAACCATACCTAGATATGTTCGTAATGTGTTTATTGATGACATCCCGATATACTCGAGCGAGGAGGAGCATGCCGCTCATTTGATAGTAGTGTTCCGCACTCTCAAGGATCGCCAATTATATGCCAAATTTGGCAAGTGTGAGTTTTGGTTGAACTCTATAACATTTGGGCCATGTGGTATCAAATGAGTGTATAAAGGTGATTCTCATAATAAAAAGTTTTGTTAATTGGCCTAGACCTAAGTGAACCCTTAGATATTCGTGAGCTTCTTTGGTTTAGCCAGCTACTATCGAATGTTTATGGAAGATTTCACCGAGCTGCAGCACCTTTGGACGGAATTGACTCCAGAAGAAGGTGAATTTCTAATGGTCTGGAGGCTTCAGGAAAAGAGTTTTCGTGGAGTTGAAGACTCGACTTACTTCAGCAATCCTGTTAACCCTACTTGAGGGTACCAATGGGTTCGTGTACAGATGCTTCGCTGATCGGACTTGGGCGTATTGATGCAGCACAGGAAAGCTATATTATATGCCTCTAGATAGTTAAAAGATCACGAGAAGAATTAACCGACCCATGATCTTGAATTGGCCCCGGTGGTATTCGCATTAAAGACTATGGCGACACTACGGTACGGGGTCTACGAGGATGTGTTCACGGAACATAAAAGTCTGCAATATGTGTTTACCCAGAAGGACCTCAATCTTCAGCAAAGGAGGTGGTTGGAGCTACTCAAGAAGTACGATATAAATGTGTTTTACCATTAGGTAAGACCAATGTAGTAGAGAACACACTAGTAGACTTCCATGGAGAGTGGTGTCTCATGTGGATGAGGGGAAGAAGGAGCTAGTGAAAGATGTGGATCGACTTGCAAGGATGGGAGTTAGGTTGGTTGACTCGATCGATGGCGGTTTTATAGCACATAACTAGATCAGAATCGTCTTTTGTGATAGATGTAAAAGATGGACAAGATGAAGACCCTATTTTGGTAAAGTTAAGGGAAGCGGTTCAAAATAAGAAGGTAGAGGTCTTCCAAAGGGGAGATGGTATGCGTCGGTACTAGGTCGCTTATGTGTGTAACGGAGGGATGGTTTGGAGTGAGCCAGATATTGCAGGAGGCTCATGGATCCAGGTATTCATTCCATCCAGGTGCCACCAATATGTACCGTGACTTATGGGAGGTCTATTATGGAATGGCATGAAGAAAAACATCACAGAATTTGTAGCTGGGTGCCCAAACTGCGCTAGCAAACGTCGAGCATCGTAGATCGATGTGTGGTTTAGATATCAGTATTGCTACTTAGAAGTGGGAATAAATAACATGGACTTCATCATAGTTTCCTCGTACTCATCGACAATGTGACTCCATTTGGTTGTGGTAGACAGGTTGACCAAGGCCACCTTTTTCTATCGGTCAAAACCATAGATTTTATGGAGGATTATGCCAAGCTATATATCTTAGAGCTAGTTCGAGGCATGGGAGTGCCTCTTGTCCATCATAATAGACAGAGGTACACAATTTGCCTCTAGTTTTGGAGGTCGTTTAAAAAGGACTAGCTACTCAGGTTAAGCGCAACACAGCGTTTCACCCGCAAACGGATGATCTTGCCGGAGTGGACACCGCACTTTCTCAAAGACATGTTGAGAGCATGCGTGATTGACTTCAAAGAGAAGTTGGGATGATCATTTCTCTTATCGAGTTTTCGTACAATAACAACTATCATTATAGTATTCAGATGGCACCGTTTGAGGCTCTCTATGGGTGGAGATGTAGGTCGCCCATTGGTTGAGTGAAGTTGGTGAAGCGGCGACGATAGGGCCCACCAAAGGCAATGTGGAAGGTTCAGCTCATATGGAATGTTTAAAATAGTCAAAGTCGCAAAACTCCTATGCCGATGTAAGAAAAAGGGAATTAGAATTTGAGGTGAATAATTTGGCATTTCGAAGGCATTCATGAAGGGAGGATGGGCCTGTGCGAGGAAACTCATCCCTTGTTATTGGTCTCTACCTGATTGTAAAGCGGTTGGCAAGGTGGCATATGAAATTGAGCACAATTTTCTCTAATTATCTTTTGTTCATCCTGTATTCCATGTATCGCTCTTAAAGAAGTGTTTGGGTGATCCACTTTAGTTGTTCCAAGGATTGCCGTTGGTGTGTATGAGCACAACCTTAGTTATGAGGAGGTTCTCACATAAATACCGGATCGTCAAGTTCGAAGGCTAAGGAACAGTGGAAGTAGCTTCGCTTAAAGTGTTATGGAGGAATTAGCAAGTTAAGGGAGCTACGTAAGCCAAAGCAGATATGATGGCTAAATACCCACATTTATTCTCTACTGCCTGGCCCGCTTTGATATCGCTTTTTCTAAAACTCTATTTAGTTTTCATATTCGCCTATGTGCCCAAGTTTATTTATGTACATGGATGTATGTATGATTCATGAATTCAGTTCAACTATGTAGTTAGAATCAGAGCCAGTCATTTCGTTAGTTTTCGGGTTAAATAATCGCATTTGAATTTAATGATTGCATTTCTCTATTTTTCGTATGTTTTCCAACATTCAAGGACGGTTCCCAAGGGGGAGATATTGCTATACCCTTAAGCCCAAAGATCAAACACGAGAATTGAAATGGAGAAAAATTAAATTTCTGGCATCAGTATCAAAACGGGCCAGACGTGACCGTGAGAGAAGCCCACGAGTCGTGTTGTGACTCGTGGTGAGGCCTGTGATGAGTTGAAAATTAGGAAATAGGATCCCCACAGATGTTACCACGACTTCGTGGCCAAGCCCAACGCAGTCGTTAGATCAAGCCGTGGGTAGTGGTGATTGGAGAAAAGAGGAAGAGCAAGACAAAGTTGCACCTAACGGAAGGCACCCACGAGCCGTGGTCACTCACCATGATTCGGTGAGTGAGCCATGGCCACTGGATAAAAATTATTTGAAATCATAGGCAATGTACCCGAAGAGTGGTGACCACGAGTCATGATCACCACAGGCAACGAATCGTTGTCACCCGTGAGGAGCCCTGAACACCTGATGAGTAAAGGTATGACGGATGATGCCACTACTGTGGCCAAGGATGACGAGTCGCTAGGTCCTCTAGGGACTAATCCGTCGCTATTTTCTACGAATTTCTAGTAAAGGCTTTTTTGTAATTCCTAAGATTCTAAGACCTAAACTACACTGCTTTAAGTTATGAATTAGGTCTTCTTTAAAGGGGTTAAGCTCATTTTAGTGATTCTCATATTCATGCAAGCAAGAGTGATAAATCTAGAGAGGTCATCAAGGCACCTTCAAGGTTCTCTTCAATTTTTCTTGCGCATTTAAGGAAATTTAAAAATCAGCTATAATCAGGTATGTAGGGTTATGAATGGGTGAATTCATTCACACCCATGCCCAAACCCCTCTCTAAATCATGATATTTTTATATCTAATCTATGGGGTTTTAACATAATGCATGAATTTCCTAAATTCTCTACATGGGTATGATTTAAATATGTTTCTACTATTGAATTATGAAGTATGGGCAAGTTTTGTAATATTTTCAATTAGAATCATGTTTCAAGTCTTATGAATTAAAAAGCCTATTGAGGAGAAGTTCATGAAAGAAGAGATTTGTGATGGATGGGCGATTATGATGAGATGTTATGATGAAAAGCATATTTTCAAGCTACCCATGTTTATAATCATTTTTTGATATGAATTGAGTATTTTCAATCATGAGAAAGAATTGTTCAATGCCTACATTTTCAAGTATGATTTATGATTTCCTCGAATTGAAGCTTAATACATGATTTTGGAGCGAAGACTCCTAATTATCTTTCAAATTGTGTATGATTTGAGTTAAAGCTTCTCATATGCATGATTTCATATTTGATATGTATTGAGTCAATAGACAATGTTGAGCTCGTTGAAAATGATGTAAAGCATATGGGAGTAGTGTTCAGCACCGAGTAGGCTAAGGGTCGATCACGCTATGCCTCCGAATTACGCGCCAACATAGGTCTATACATATACATACATACATACATACATACATACATACATATATATATATATATATATATATATATATATATATATTACTTGGGACCTCCCCTTGTGAGCTATCCCTTGTCCTATTGGGCCACGAGCTTGATATCGATATCATGGTATCGTCCCTAGCCATGGCAAGGCTTTAGACGACTTTACCCACTTATGTGTGATAGTTGGAACCACGTAAGCTCTATCATGGTACGTCGGTTAAAAGACGAGTCTCCCATTGTTACTCATGATTTCAGTTATGCATTTTTATCATTCATGAGATTTCTATATCTATGTATGTTCGAATGAAGGTTTGACTCAATGTTCAGTTTTACTCATGACTATCAAATTTCAGCTTTGAGTCAATCAATTTAGTTATGATGTTATGTTAAGTTATAATGAGATAATTATTTCATAAAGAATGCATGCAAGCCCTACTCTCAGATCCTTATTTCTTATATTTTACATTATGCATGTTTAAATGATTTTACTTATTTTAGCGGTTTTACTTACCTGGCATACTCGGTACATTCCACGTACTGACCACATACTCTATGTTGTATCGTCTCATGATACAGGACCCAACTCTCAGGCTCAGCCAGTTCATACTCTATCTTCAGAGTTAGCATCTTACGTTGTTGGTGAGTTCTCATATCCCGAGGACTAGACTTATTCGGATTTCCATTAAGTATTTTCAATTTTAGCTTTATTGAGTTAGTTGGGGCCTTTTCCCATCAACTCATCATGTTTAAATTCTTTTCAGACAAAGGATGTATTCAACTTCAGATTGTGTATTCTGATGTTATGGTTAATTTATACTTCCTCTATGATTATCTTATTGATTCTTCAGTTTTATCGGTTGAGTTAGATATATGTTCATGCCATGGTCAACTTGGAGTCTCTGGGGACTCCTTGTCCCGTGTTGTGATTCGGGCATCCGTTCTGGTTGTGACAGGGAAGCTTGGGCACATACGCAGGGATTGACCTTGGTTGGCTCAAATGTTTGCTTCGAGTGTGGGAAGCTTGGGCACATACGTAGGGATTGCCCTTTAGCTAGATAGGATGACGGTAGAGGCCATTCCCCAGCCATCACTTTAGCAGCTCCAGCTCGCCCATCTTAATGGGATGCCTCTTCTAGGGCAGCTGGTGAACAACGCAAAATATTTAATGCACTTTCATCTCATCAGGAGCAGGAGTGCTCACCCGATATAGTCCGTGGTGTGTTACGAGTTTTTCATCTTGATGCTTATGCATTATTATACCCAAGGGCCACATTATCCTTGATGACTCCTTATGTTGATATTATTTTCGGTGTCAATCCTGAAATTCTTTCAGAACCCTTCTCCGTCTTTACTCCTGTCGGTTAGTCAATTTTAGCTCGACAGGTATACAGAAATTGCCTTATCACGATTCTTCATAAAGTCACCTCAGCCAACCTAGTGGAGTTAGATATGACCGATCTCGATGTTATCTTTGCTATGGATTGGTTATATGCATGCTATGCTTCAGTTAATTGTAGAACCCGATCAGTAGAGTTTTGAGTTTTAGGTGAACCAGTCCTATAATGGAAAGAAAGTTTAGTTGTGCCTTTTCCTATCCTAAGGCCAGAAAGATGATCTCCAAGAGTTTTGTATACCATCTAGTTTGGGTTAAGGATTCTACGTCCAAGACCCCAACTCTTCTGTCATTTCTTGTTGTATGTAAGTATTCGAAGGTGTTCCCAGATAATCTACTAGGAGTCCCTCCCGAGCGAGAGATTGACTTTGGTATTGACCTTCTCCCTTATAAGCAGCCCATATCCATTCCTCCTTACAAAATGGCACCAACCAAACTAAAGGAGTTGAAAGTGCAATTGAAAGATCTCTTAGGTAAGGGTTTTATCAGATCCAGTAAGTTCCCATGGGATGCTCCAGTTCTCTTAGTCTAAAGAACGATAGTTCCCTTAGGATGTGCATTGATTATTGACAGTTGAACAAGGTCACAATCAAGAATAAGAATCCCCTCCTCTGGATTGATGACTTGTTTGACCAGCTTCCCGATGCTAAGTAATTTTTGAAGATAGACCTCAGATCCAGCTATCATCAACACAGAGTTAGGGAGAGTGACATACCGAAGACATCTTTCAAGAATTTGTATGGTCACTATGAGTTTGTAGTTACGTCCTTAGGCTAATGAATGCTCCCACAGCTTCCATGGATTTCATGAATAGGGTATTCAAACAGTATTTGGATATGTTTGTTATTGTTTTTATAGATGATATCCTCATATACTCTCCGAGCGAGGAGGATCATGCCCCTTATTTGATGATCATATTGTAGACTCTGAAGGATTGTCAGTTGTTTGCTAAATTCAGCAAGTGCGAGTCTTGGATGAACTCAGTAGAATTCTTGGGTCATATGGTGTCTACTAAGGGTGTGTAGGTGGACTCTCAAAAGATAGAGGCGGTGAATAACTAGCCTAGACTTGTTAGTCCTACTGATATTAGGAGCTTTTTGGATTTAGCTGACTACTACAAGAGGTTCACAGTGGGATTTTCATCCATTGCAACACCATTGTCTAAGTTGACCTACAAGAAAGTCAAGTTTTAGTGGTCAAATACTTGTGAGAAGAGTTTTCAAAAGTTAAAGACTTAACACACTTTAGCCCCAGTATTGACCCTACCGAAGGGCACAAATGGCTTCGTTGTGTATTGCGATGGTTTTAGAATTGGCCTTGGTGTGTGTTGATGTATCATAGTAAGGTCATTGCTTATGCTTCGAGACATCTTAAGACTGATGAAAGGAATTACCCGATGCATTACCTAGAGCTTGTAATGGTGGTGTTTGCCTTAAAGATTTTGAATCACTATCTTAATGGGGTGTATGTGGATGTGTTCACGGACCACAAGAGCCTTCAGTATGTGTTCACTCAGAAGGACCTGAATTTGTGGTAGAGACTATGGCTAGAGCTTCTCAAGGACTATGAAATGAGTGTTCTTTATCATCAAGGAAAGGCCAATATAGTGGAGAATGCTTTTAGTAGGTTGTCCATGGAGAGTGTGTCCCAAGTCGAGGATGGGTGGAAAGAGTTGGTCAAGGATGTTCATAGGCTTGTCATATAGGAGTTCTCCTTACAGATTCAATGGATGGTGGTGTTATTATGCAGAATGGGGCAAAATTTTCATTTGTAATGGAGGTTAAAGTACGGAAAGATAAGGATCCCATCTTAGTGAAGTTGAAAGAAGCTGTCCGAAATCAGAAAGCGGAGGTTTTCTCCCAAGGGGGAGATGATTTGACCCAATATTAGCATCGATTATGTGTTTCGGCTATCGATGACTTAAGGGAGAGAATGTTGAGTGAGGCTCATGGCTCTCATTACTCTATCCATCCAGGTGCCACCAAGATGTACCGTGATCTACGGGAAGTCTATTGGTGGAATGGCATGAAGAGGACATAGCGAGATTTGTGTTTAAATGCCCAAATTACCAATAGGTGAAGGTTGAGCATTAGAGACCTGGAGGTACTCTACAGGACATAAACATTCCTACTTAGAAGTGGGAATAGATCAATATTGACTTCATTACAAAATATCCTCATATGCGCCGACAGTATGATTCTATATAGGTGATCGTAGACAGCTTGACCAAATCAACACATTTCTTACTAGTCAAAGCTATAGATTTAACTGAATTATGCTAGACTCTACATTTGTGAGTGTGTTCGGTTGCATGGAGTCCCTTTGTACATTATTTTAGATATGGGTACTTAGTTCAACTCTCAGTTTTGGAGATCATTTCAAAAGAGCCTTGGTACTCACGTAAAACTCAACACAACTTTCCATCCGAAAATAGATGGTCGGGCTATGCAGACCATTTAGACTCTTGAGGACATGTTGAGATCATGTGTGATTGATTTCAAGGGTAGTTGGGATGATCACTTGCCTCTCATTGAGTTTTCTTATAATAACAGTTATCACTCCACCATGCAGATGGCTCCATTTGAGACTCTTTATGGGCGGAGGTGTAGATCACCTATTTGGATGGTTTGAAGTAGGTGAGGCTATGTTGATAGGGCTAGATTCAGTTCATGAGGCTATGGAGAAAATTTATCTTATCCAAGAGA
The DNA here is from genome assembly GCA_018107945.1 of Datura stramonium. Lineage (NCBI taxonomy): Eukaryota > Viridiplantae > Streptophyta > Magnoliopsida > Solanales > Solanaceae > Datura > Datura stramonium. The sequence goes on from JACEIK010004772.1 coordinate 11,838, forward strand.
GGCTGAAGTGGCATATGAGTTCATGAGAAAATTTATCTTATCCGAGTTGACAAGGTGGCATATGAGTTGGAGCTACCAACAAAGTTAGCTTCGGTGCATCAAGTTTTACATGTGTCTTTGTTAAAATAAAGTGCATTGGTGACCTGGCTTTAGTTGTTCTAGTAGAGAGAATTAGTATGAAGGATAGCCTTTTCTATGAAGAAGTTCCGGTTGTGATCCTTGATTGTCAGGTTTGTAAGTTGAGAAACAAGGAGGTAGAATCAGTGAAGGTTTTTTGGAGGAATCGCTAGTTGAGGAAGCTACATGGAAAGTCGAAGCAGACATGATGGCTAGATACCCGCACCTCTTTCCTTTCGGCTCAATCCCAGCATGATGTACCAATTTCCCCCTAAGTACTCTATTTAGTTTCATGTTAAGTTCATGTCTCTTAGTTCCTTTCATGTCATAGTATGCATGTATGTTTCATGAATTCAGTTCAGTCATGTATCTCAATACGGAGTTAGTCACTCCATCAGTTTGTAGTCTATAGCTTTCAGTTCCGGGATTGTAGATACTTCCCTATCTTTCCATCTTATTTAGTCTCCATTCAAGGATGAATGTTCCCAAGGGGGAGATAATGTAACACTCCAAAAGTCCCTAAGATCAAATCCTAGACTTGTAGTAGAAACCAGCAGAAAAATCTATAATTTTTCCTTAGAATGACTCGCCATACGAGTCCTGGTATGAACTGATGAGTCATTAGTGGAGTCGTGGTAAGCCTCAGAATCTTCTTCCCCTAGAACATGAGTCTATACCATGAGTCATGGTATGGTGGTATGAATCATGGACATGAGTCGTGGATTACATCTGCACTTGATATGATGAGCCACAGTACGACTCATTCTTCCCTGTAATGAGTCTTGGTCAGGAGTTGTGACATCTATCTGAGAGACAAGTCTTGGATGTAATAAGTCATGGTATTACTCATTGTGTGATGTGACGATTCATGACAAGAAGTCGTCGTGTAAAAGATCAGAGATGTGGAAATCAGGACCATCTTGCAACGACTGGTCACCACGAGTCATGGTGAGAACTAATGACTCACTGTATGGATCATCATGACTGGGAGACAGAATTTCTGGTGTGATTTCCCAGGGGTATTTTCATAACTTTCTATGCTTTTAACTCCTAAGTGATATTGTTTGGGATTCTTAAAGGGGTGTATAAGGGGTTTTTCTAAGCCTAAACCCTCATTCTACTCCTAACACTCCATTTGAAAGATCATATCCTCTCAAGCCAAGATTAAAGTTCTTCATAAAATTTATTCAATTTCTCTTGGGTCTTCAAGATAAGTTAAGAGATCTTCACCCCAAGTACATAGGGTTATGAATGGGGGAAATCTTCTATCCTCATGCTCAATTTCATCCCTGTCTCATGATTTCAAGTCTCCAAGTATGACTTATTGAAATTCTAGGGTTGGGCTTAATTCCATGAAATCTCTTATGATCTCTTATTAATTCATGTCTCTTTAAATTAAATTCATGATTTACGATTATGATTACTTATTTTTTACTAGAATCTCTCATAAATCTATATTTTTAAGTTTATGGTGATTTGCCCAATTATGTATGATTTTATGAATTTCAAGCTTCTGAACCTTTGATTTTAATTATTACTATTTATTCAAGTATGTATGATTTTCATGACACTCAAGTTATATATCATGGCCAACTCAATGGCATTATTCTCATGACTATTTCACGCATGTCAAGTATGATTATGATTTCATGAATTAGACAAGCCCATGCAAGATCAAGTATGTTTTCATGATGTTGGTTATGAGCTATGTGCATGTTTTTAGGAGTAGTGCCTAGCACCTTGTAGGCTAGGGGTTGAAGAAAACATCAAGCCTCATAACTATGTGCCACCGTAGGTGTATATTCATGTTCAAACCCTATAGGGATTCACGAGTGATATCATGCCTTAATCGTTCCTTGCCTTGGAAAGCTTGGGACGGCTCTTCCCACTTGATCGAGATAGTTGGGGCATCATATAAGCTCTATCATGATTGCATCGATTATGATGAGTCTCCCATTGTCCCTCATGTTTCAAGTTACTCATGCTCATGACTTATGATACCGGATTTTATAGCGTATGTGACCCATGGATTAGTTTATAAGATGTCACTTATGATTTCAAGTATGGTACACTATATAATTTCTACTTTTAAACTTTGGGTCATTACACTTGTTACACCCCGTAAGTTTCTAAAACTTAGTTGGCCTATTCGCATGTTGGTTGAGAGTTTTAGAATGCCATACGTGCGAGAAAAAGGGCCCGGGGAAAGGCTGAACGAGTGCCAAGTCGTATTTTCGCAAGAGGAGGCCGAACCGCGCTGCCCAGAAGGGAAACGTGGCACGGAAGCCCCTCCTCCGCGATGGCCAACGTGGCACGGAGCTAGATTGGTGCGATGGCCAGCGTGCCACGTTGCCATGCTCGGGCTCCAAGTATATAAAGGCCTCACTCTTTATTTTCATGATATTTCACAAGTTAAATGACCAGAAAACAGAGAGGACGAAGGGTTAACATAAATTTCCGTTTGATTACGCCGTCAAACGCTGTCCAAATTTAAATTAACTTCAGGTACCAAAGTATAAAGATGCAGGGAACATTTCTAAGGAGTTAGTTTTGCGAAAATCGCCCGGCGAAGCGTCGACCCGCCGAGTCAAAGTGATTGGAATTGCTCCAAACTAGTGTTAATACACTCCCAAGATTAAAGTGAGTATTTCTCCCTTCTAGACTTCCGAGAAATTTCGAGTTTTTGGTCATTCTTTAATAAGTCGAAGAATAGTCAGTAAGTTATATATATAGTATTATTTTTCTCGGTATTATAATAATGAAGGAATTCTATTCCTTCGTGAATATGATTACGGTTGGGAGAATAGTTGAATACTAGTCGAATCTCGCCAGTTAATTAGTAAACCAACGGTCGAGGTATGTAAAGCTAGTTTCTTTCGGCAAGTTAGTTGTCCTAATATAGTAAAACAGTATATATTCCGTGCAAGTATTTCGAAATAGTATAGCTTTACTCGGTATGAAATTTAGTAAACACGTCGAAATATTATATCGTGTTTAGCATGAAACTTAGTAAAACAACATAAATCCCGACAGATTATTTCGTAAATGTTATATCATGCTTTAGTATGAGATTGATCTGACATGTCGGAGATTATATTATTATCAGATTCGGTATGTATTATATGCAGTCATTGCTGTCGGTTGAGACTTGATTGTATTGTTTTGGGTTGGATTACCTAGCTTCCGTGACCGCCCAGCGGGGTTAGTTAGCCAACTCGACTCATCCGCCAAAGGGTGAGGATGCGTCGCTCTGAGTGTCATGTCGATGCATGGTAGCGAAGATTGGATGCCGGTTTCCCATATTTTCATTGGTTGGCCTTTGCACACCCCGTCGAGGCGCTTACGCAGGGTGTTGATTCGAGGTCTTAGAACTTAAGTACATATATCGTCGGGGCCCGGTGGAGGGCCCAAGTTTATAACCGGGGGATCTACGGGTTGCTTATAGTTACTAGGTGATATGGTATGACTGGGTAGGGATCAAATAGATTGTGATAATTGTACCTTTCGGCTTATGGGGGCGAGGTAAAAGGTTTATGTTGCGGTATGTTATGTCATGTTATTTTAGTTATGGTTAGATAGATGGTAGGATGCCACGTTACCAGGTACAACTCCTACTCTTTTTAGAATAGTTAAGGTTAGTCACGAACCCACTATCCCGATCAGTTTCGGTATCTTTTCTTATTTCTCCAGTTACTATCGGTTTCATTATTTACTTTCGGTTATTTTCGGTTGTTTCTTTGCATACTCGATCTGGGGTGAGTGCGCGCCCGTCTATGGCTCATTGCCACTGCGGTACTCACGAGACAAGGAAGCGAGATACCTCATAGTTCCGATTAGCGATACGAGCCTTCGGCTCCCTTTTCATCGGAGCTTGAAAGGCAGAGGTTTACTCTCCTTTTGATTGTACGAGTATGGGTAGGTAGGGGCCTGTCCCGACCATCTTATTATTCTTAGAGGATTACGGTGTATCATATTCCCGCAATGATGCGGTGTATGTGATGGCCATGTGGGGCCTTATTCGGTTGTTTGTTGGTGGCCTTGTCGGTCACGAGATCGATTAGTTCTCTATTTCATTTCTCGGATATAACTAGACAACATGGTGGCCTTGTCGGCCCGCATAGGATCCCTTGTAGTTGGTTGTTCTGGTTAGATGTTTATATCCTTACAATTGGCTATAGGCCTTATCGGTTGGAGGCTGTGAAACATGTGACCAGTGTAAAATATGTTTTCTTGAATCAAGCAGGTGGTGGCACCGAAGTGCTTAGGCTCGGTTAGTCAGTAGTCAAGTCTAGTAGGGCACCGAGGTGCAGTCATTCCTCCAAGGTAGGGCATGACAAACTTGATATCAGGCGGAGGTCGTATCCCGGGAGTCTACAAGCCGTGCTAAGTAGAATCTAATCTATGGATGTGTTGTGCACCACATACTATAGACGGAGGCACCAGGCAAGATTGGATGGTTACTCTTTCTTCTTATTGAGTCGTGCTTTATAGAGCGATGCAGTGTAGGGTTGACTTCCTGGAAACACTATACACTTTGGTTACAGATAAAATGTCGGATCAGACATCCTATTACGGGCGAGAAGATTGGATACAACGACGGGAGAGGGGCACCGGCGGGATGCCTCGGCCTCGATTAGAATCGGCCCAATGCGAGGGCGATACAAAGGCATCGTCTCGATCTTCCCAACGGAGTCTCCATCATCAGGGACCGCTTGGGATGACACCACCTCCCGGCGGTTCCTATACCTATACCATCTTACAAGGAGGTGCGGGGGTGCGGTAGTCTGTTAGCACGAGATGATGGGTTTGCTCGGCGTTAGTCGATGCCATCTCGAGTTTGCAAAATCATCGGGAGGTCAGGGTAGTTCTCGGTCAGGAATTCCTGGCAGTAAGTCCCAACCAGTTTACGGGGACAAATGAATGAAGGATCCCGAGTTTCCTAGATCGAGATCACGAGAGGATTTTCGAGGGTAATGCATGCTACACCCACGAGAGTCGATTGAATTGTGGTATTTCGGCTACGGGACATCGCCATGCCATGGTATGAGAGTTGGGAGAAGTCCCAAGGGAGAGATGTTTCCCCTTTAACCTGGTCCAGCTTCTCAGATGCTTTCTTAGATCATTACCCACCATGGGAGGTCGACGAGGCCGGTTTGATCAATTTTACTGGAGCGAGTGATGGTGTTGAGGCCGCTGCGGTTTGATTCGTTAGCCCGATATGCGCCGGCCTTTGTGAGATACCATGCGATCCAGTACTTAGTTTCATTATGGGGCTAAATCTAGAATTTGTGGAGGACTGTATTATGGCTACTGCAAGAGGACATGGATATTTCAGTCTGAGCATTTGCTCAAAATATTGAGGTCAACGAGACGACTAGAAATGGGAGATCGGGAGAACCGGTCGGGAACCGGCGCGCGAGGCAGGCCGAGATAATTTTCGGGGGAGGCAGGGAGGACCCGAGGCCGCGGTTGTAAAATAGGCCGCCCTAGACCCCCGCCTCCATCTTAGCAACCAAGTGACTGACTCCGATCGTAGAGGCGTCGAGCCGGCGATGATTCCTTGACGGTAGATTCACCCGTGGGGGAGAATGACGTATACACCCCCACTTTGCCCTATTTGCGATCGCGCCACTCACGGAGCTTGCGGATATGGCTCCCTTGGATGTTATATTTGTGGCCGGAGATTCATACGATGATAGATTTTACGTCACAGGGTCGAGTGAGTGGGATCGATAGGATAGGTCATGGCGAAGTCTGACTCCGGCATCCCCGGCCAGTGCAGGCCTCGGTTTTGCGGTATAGGCCGAGGAAGATTAGGGGCCTCCGGTTCGGGTGCGGGCTGAGACCGTACCTATTCATTACGGGAGACAAGATTGAGTCGTCACCCGAGATGTTGTAATGGGTATACTAACTATTTTCTCTTTTTGCTTATGTGTTGATAGGTCAGGATCCCACCTTGTGCTATGTTACACCATTAGTGGCTGGATGTTTAGTATTGTGCTAGAATTTCTTGGTGACCTTTTTCAGTATCTACACCTGGTGGTGACTCTATCATAACCGAGAAGGGTCTATCGGGGTTGTACAATGAGGTTTCCGGTCGTCGAGACTACAACGAGATCTAATAGAGCTAGAGATGGTTGATTTTGACGCCATTATGGGTATGGATTGGTTAGCTCCATGTTATGCCAATGTTTGAGTGTTGGACCAAGGCTGTCGATTCCACTTTCTAGGGAAGCTGATGCAGGGAATGGAAAGGTAATCTGATTCTGGCTGAAAGGTAGGTTTTATTTCCTATCTTCGGGTGAGAAAGTTGATAGAAAAGGGTGTATTTTTACATTATCGAGTTCGGGATGTTGGGGAAAAGCCTCAGGCTGCAGTCTGTTCAATGGTTAATGAGTTCCCGATGTATTCTAAGATGAGCTCCTGGTATTCCCCGAAGGAAATTGATTTTGCAATTGATCTATTACAAGGCACTCGGCCTATATCAATTCCCCCTTATCGGATGGCTCTGCCCAGGCTCGAGAGAACTAAAGGAAGTAGTTGAGAGATTTGCTAGATAAAGGGCTATATTAGGCCAGTACCTCACCTTGGGGGTGCACAGTTTTGTTTGTGAGAAGAAGGACTGACTCCCTATGTATGTGTATAGACTATCGGCAAATTTGAACAAATTCACGGTCAAGAATAAGTACCCGCTTCCCGAATAAATGATTTATTTGATCGAGTTACAAGGACGAGTATTTCTCCAAGATTGACTTAGGTAGGATATCATCGGGTTCGGGTTCGTGAAGAGATATTCCAAAGACTACCTTCGGGACCCGGATACAGCAACTTTTAATTCTTAGTCATGTCCTTTGAGGCGATGAATGCGCCGGCGAGTGTTTATGGACCTAATAGGCGATTTTCGGGCCATACACGGACTATTCGTGATAGTGTGTAACAATGATATTTTGGTGTATTCTCACGAGAGGCATTACCACCGGGATCATGATGAGGCTATGACGCGGCGCAAAACTTGTTGACGGCGCAGGCGCACACGCAGAGTGTACGTGGTCTTACAAGTATTACAGTGGCTCTTTTAAGAGTTGGATGTCGAACCCACGAGGAATTTGGACCAATTTATCTAATTATAAAGATTCAAGTGTGATATTTACTTTCACAAGTGTTGATATCTGAGACTTTTCGATAAATTTTAATTAAGTCTAGGGGTGGAGATTGAAATACTACGAAATCATTCAAAGAACAACTAGAGTTAAAGCGGATAATCATGTGATACTAAGCTTTGCAATGGTTTAAGTATGAAATTATCAATTGTCATCTCACATAATTACAATTGCATGTTCATGGTCTTTTGAGCCTCTAAACACGACAAACTAGCCTCACAACTACATCGTTGGCGGGGATCGACATTCCTAGTTCGTGGCAATTCAATTACGTGGATGTGGTTTTACGGGTTTATGCTCTTGATTAGGGACTTTCGTACCTCTAATCATTTAACACAGCGAAGGCTTCACAACTACTTCTACAGTGGTGATGTGATAATTCTAAGTTGCTTTCTAGCTCATCCATTTTTAGTAACCAAGCAAGGAAAGTATGTATAATTTCTTACCCTAACCGAGAATTATATCGTAAGATACAAGCTGATTCCTACTTTCTTTTGTTCTTGACTAGGTTTACTTTCTCAAGCTTTTACCTAGGTGTAACGTGTGTGTTTTGATGGTGATCAATCATAAAAACAACCATAATTAACAACGTCAGACAAAACAACAATTAATACCTTAAAACCAAAACAAAATCATGTATTCACAATCTATACTGTGTAGTAGCCCTAGAGGAAGGGTTCTAGCCCTCAAGTTCAAATAATTACGAAAACATAATTAAAGTAACATCTTACAAGAATTGGTAGAAGGAAGATGAAATTGATGAACCCTAGGTGAGTTCTCCACTTCTCCCTTCACTCCTTGAGTTTTGAAATAAATCATGACTCAAATGTTTTTAGGAGCTAAGGGACCTATTTATAGTAAATTAGAGGTGTATACAATTATTCCTAGGCATGAAATAGCTCAGGTTTCATGGAGGTCATCGCGCCAATTACCTCAGTGACACGCGGGAGGAATCGCGAGATGCACTTTGGAAAACACATAAAACCGTCGCCGGGGGCGAAGGCGGCCACGTTGGCGTGTCATCTTTGCTTTGCAACGCGTTTGAGGGGCGTGTCCCACGGCCCTTGTCGCGCGGCTTTTGCATGTCGTGGCCGTTTCCATGGCGAGGTGGGCTGTTTGCCATGTCTCCCTTTGCCCCGATGTTTTGCGTTTTATTTCGATTCCATGCCTCCCACTTCACCAACTCATGGATTAGTTCCTCAAATTCATTTTAAACCTACAAAAACAAGAACTAATCATGTTGGTTAGTATATATATTCACATTTACATAGAAGTACATGAGAATGCATATAATTAAGTCGATCAACAGACAAAACTAGCATTATAAGCATCACTTGGGCAAGCTATTTTCCCAAGATCATAACCCCACCTTAAATCCTTGTTCGTCCCCTCAAACAACCCTTTTACATCTCCTTCATGTAAATGAAGGCTCACACATAGCTAATTCGGCAAGAGAGAATTCAAGCTACGGCTATAATGATTATTTAAGATAGCAAGTTAAAAATAGAGCATGCACGATTTAATCATTTGAAATGAAATACGGCTATGTTAAGACTTCTAACCTCAAAGAATCGACTCTCAATATTAGCAAACTCATTCAAATCAACCAACCAAGAAATTCGTGACATGAATGTTTTCTCTCATTAAACATGTGCCCTCACAACAAGAGAGTTACCCATTTTTACTCGCAAGTTTTTAAAACACAACATGTATGGGTATATGAATAAAATTACGCTCACTCTCTCAAAAGAATTCACATGCATCATGTAGTGATCTATAACCTTGCCCTTAGTGTTTTATTCCACTAATTTAAGGATGTTTGAACATAATATCAAGTAGAACTTAATGGAGGTTTGTAATGTAAGCTAAGGGACGGGTAGGTAATATTATGGATAACAACGGTAGCTATCTTCCCCAAAGCGCTTTTTAATAACTTCAACCTTCATTAAGGACATCTCTTCTTATACTTCACCCTCATTCTTTTCAATCTTGAATTTTCTCTCCTTGTTCCCATTTCTTTAAGCACACTCGGCTTATTAGTAAGAATTACTTAAACGACTTTTCATTCATTTATTTTCTTACTCCCCTACCACTAATCAAGCATTTTCAACAAGTGCACCTTTGACCTTTTCTCAACTAGTACAACTGCTACTTTTCCTTCTTTTCCATACTTCTCACTCCTTCACTCTTTCGGATTTTCCTTAAGCGCTTAGGAGTTTTTCGAACAGAATTCAAGGCTAATGAAAGAAAAAGGATTTAGCTTATATTAGAATCTATCAAAGAATAGGCTTAAGGCTCGAAATGGGAGCTCACTAAGTTCAACATTCAAGGTAAGTGAAGTGAGGGATAAAAATTAGGTTCATTCAAAGAAATGCCTAAATCATCTCCTACAATCCACACCCTTCATTTTGTTTTATATACACACCAGGAAAGTTCTAGATATTCCACAATAGCACGGAATATTTGATAAACTTACCTCACGGCACATGCTCAGTGAGGCACATTCGGCGAGACTCTTACTCGGCTATCACAGAATTAAAAATTAGCTTCAATCACATAGAGTCAAATTCAAGAGCCTAAGTGTCTCAAACAAAGTTGTAAACTTCGTACTGCTTCAACACTAACCACACTTTGTATCTTACAATCATGTATAACACATAATAAGAACATGAAGCCATCAATTAGCTACAAGTTCAAAAACAAAAACCAATAAATAAAGATATTGAAAAGATTTTACATAAAAATTTATGTATTTTTAAAAAAATAAAACATTATATAAAGACAGAAAAAAATTATTCTTCGAGTTAAAGACCCCCCCATCGGAAAAGAGCGAAAGAAAAATCAACGGGTGATGAAGTCATGTAATTTAAAATTTTTGTTTCAATATTTCTCCCCGGCACTAATTCACCAAAAATCATTCAAAGCACAAAAAATTTTAAATTTTTCTCTATACTTCCCCAGATAATATATGTCACATAGCATCAAATTAGAGTAAACAAGATGAGAAATACTCCTGAGGCCTCTAGGCCTAGCTAATAACATGCTTTTCATCAAATTTGCACAAGTGAGATTGTTTGACCCCACACTTTTTCTCCTTCCATCGCATTGCTTCCTCCTCCAGTACAAGACCCCCTCCTTACATGCCTAACTTTCCCTTAAAAACAACACAAGTTGAAAATAACCAATATCACATAAACAATCTGGGGGTTATGCTATGGTATCCTTGGGTTTCCTCCCAACTGGCCACTTCCTTAATTTACGTCGACACGGCGTGAACTATACTTACCAGAACATCCTCATGCACGGGTTCCTTTTCAGAACCATCTTCTTTTCTTTTGATTTTTGAGGAAACAACCTCCATTCTGTTCCTCTCTTCCTCCAAATTTGTATCAAACTAAAGCCCTTTATCGAGACTCGGGCTAAACACTTATCATTACCTTCGGCCGTGGACACGTGAATCCACCCACCCCACACTTATCCTCGACAACACACTAACCTTACAAAGATTTGTAGTGTATGGGTAGATTCATTTCTTGGTATATTCGGAAGAGTTCTTCATCCTCGACCCTCGTTTAGGGTCCTGCTCTTAAGTCAGTGCGCTCCTCGGGTGGCGAGAATGGTTGTCCCAAGATTAAGGGTACCTAGTCATTGATGAGCGCAAGTGTACGGGTTGTACAAGTAATATAGTGGCTCTTTTTAAGAGCCGGGAATGTCGAACCAAAATTTGGACTCGAGGTAAAACCTTTTCAAGTGTTAATTTACTAAAACTACAACAACGGTGAAGACAACGGTGTAAAGAAAAGTTGTTTGTTTTGAGAAATATAATTTTTATACTACACTAAGCTAATTATACAATTGAATCTTAACTATGTATAAGAGCATGCGAGGCTACAAAAGAACATGTGAAAACGGAGCTATCAATATACGTGGTTTATCTTTTCCTCAGGTAGCTAGTCGGAACTACTACCTATGGATTAAAACTCTCGTATTTAACCCAACTTAAGAATCATGAACCTTCCACCTACATTTTCGTGATAGAAGAAATTCAAGTTCTAGCTATACAAGCAGGTTCCACACATGACTAATACGACTTTCGGGTATATTTCTATCCAGAAGGTAATCCAATTCCCAATTCTCCAGAACAAGAAAAAGTCATATCCTATTAATTCACAGTGCAATTTCTTGCCCTCTCGGGTGAAAACGGACTTTAGTTTACACTAACATTGGCCGGACATTATTAATGTAGTAGGAACAAGAATTAAATAGAACAACCATGGAAGAAAAGAAAAAATAAACCAGCAATTCAATAATTACATTGCAACACAAAGTTCATAACCTCGGCAAGAAGGAGAATTAGCCACTCATTTGTGGATTAAACATCCTAAAACAAGTGTTAATCATACAAGCAATTGAAAGAAGAAGAAAGAGATAGAGAAGAACCCTAGAAATTTCGTCCTCGAGTTGCATAACCCACGTTCTTGCACTCCACCAAGTCGGGAATAATTGAAAATGCCCCTAAGTGCTCTATTTATATTAGTAGAAATTTGTCCCGGAATAACAAGCAACGTGTCACGGAGTGTAACGCGGTGCATTGCCTCCGTGACACGGCCCGAACGCGGAGGCTTTGGGGAAATCGCCCGGCTTCGACCACAGCACCACTGCCGCGTTAGCGGCGTGGCACGCCGCGGGGCAGCGCGTTGCACCAGGTCCATCGCGGTGCCACCTGCCGTGGCACGTTGCCAGCAGGCACAGCAGGCGCCACTGCCGTGGCACGTTGCCGGCGCGGGCGGGCTGCGAGGCCTCCCTCTTTGCAGATTGCGTGTTTCTTCCCGTCTCCAAGCCTCTACTTCACCAACTCCTTGATTTAACTCCTCAAAAGTCATAAAAAACCTACAAAGCAAGGCTAATCATGTTGGTTAGCACTTATCTTCACTTTTATATAAAATCACATGAAAATGTATCAAATAGCTTAGAAAATACGACTCATTTAGGATTGTAAGCATTATCACGGGACCTATATTATTTCCCGTAGTCACAGCCCCATAAAGTCTTGTTCGTCCTCGAACAACCTTTTTACATCTCATGTGAATAAAGACTCATACATAACTAATCTAGCAAGATAATTCAAATTACGGCTATGATGATTATTTAAGATAACAAGCTAAAAATAAAACATGCTATGAAATACAACTATGTTAAGACTTCTCAACCTCGAGAATCGACTCTCAATTTTAACAAACTCATGTCAATCAGCGATTAAGAAATCCCACATGAATTTTATCCTTCATTAATATGTGCCCTCACGGCAAGAGAGTTACCCCATCCACGCAAAAAAATAATTTTTACATACAACATGTGTGGGAACATAAATCAAATTTCACTCACTCTCACAAAGAATTCATGTACCATGTAATGACCCATAAGCTTGCCCTTAGTGTTGTATTCACTAATTTGAGGATGTGCGAATGTAAGATCAATTAGGAATTTTTAGGTTGTAATTAACTAACTCGGGTGTAGGTAGGTACTATTGTGATCGATAATAGTGACTATCTTCCCTAAGCGCTTTCAATACATCACTCCCTCATGAGTGAACTTCCGCTTCCTTATTTAGCCTCTTTATCCTTGGTAGTTTTATTTTTCCTCACCTTCCCCCATTTCTTTTAGGCACTTTTAGCTCATTAGTAAGGAGTTGTACAAATAATTTTTCATTCATTTGTTTTCTTACTCCTTACTAACAATCAACCATTTTCACAAAAGTGTACCTTTGACCTTTCTCACTTTTTACAACTTTCACTTTTCCTTTTTTTCATTCTTCTCACACTCCTTTCTCTTCCAGTTTTCTTCTTCCAGCACTTAGGAGCTTTGGATCCAAATTCAAGGCTAATGAAAAAAATGGTTAAGCTTGTAATTTGCAGCTATCAAGGAATAGGCTAAGGCTCAATGCATTAGGATTAATTTCTCAAGGTAGGTAAACGAGGGATAAAGATTAGGTTAATTCAAAGAAATGCCTAAATCATCTCTCCTACAATTTTACATCCTTCATTTCGCTTCATACACACAGGCAAGTTCTAGACATTCCACAATAACACGAGAATACTCAAAAACCTTACACTCATTGCACATGCTCAATTCAAGACACATTCGGAGGACTCTTACTTTCATTAATCACAAGAATTTAAAATTAAGCTTCAATCATATCGAGTCAAGTTGAAACCTAAGTGTCTCGAACAAAGTTATACACTTGCATGCTTTAACACTACATATACTTGCATCTTACAATCATTCATAACACATTAAAAGAATATCAAGCATCCATTAGCTATGAGTTTACAAAAAAAAGAACAAAAACCTATTGACTAATTTTCCTCAAGACGGTCGTCATCCATCCATCGTCGGAAACGAGTCCTAACTATGACTAAAACGTATGTACGAGACAAATAAAAAATAAAAAATAAAAAATAAAAAATAAAAACAAAAATTTATTCTTCGGTTCAAAGACGCCCGGAAATCGGGAAAAGAACCGACAAGAAACCAACGGGTGATGAATTCATGCTTGACTCACAAAAATTTTCAAATTTCTCCAAATATTTTTTTTCTTCCCACGAAGCATTATATTCACCAAAATTTTGTTAAGCACGAGAAAACTTTTGAAATTTCTTGAAATTTCCCTCACCATCACTTAAATCATGCTATGTCCTCATAGCATCAAATTAACCTTTCCAAGAGGGTGAGAAATACTCTCTGAGGCCTTTTAGGCCTAGCCAACGACATGCTTTCGTTCAAATTTGCAGTGGGTGTTCACCCCACACTTTTTCTCTTTCACGCTTGGTAGCTTCCTCCTTTACGGTGCTGAACTTCCCCTCCATAATTTTAATTTACCAAAAACAACAAAAGTAAAAATAAAATAAAATCAATAAAAGTCTGAGAAATTTAAAATGGTACCTATGGTACCCATGGGTTGCCTCCCAAAGCGAGCGCCTAATTTTACGTCGCGGCACGACGTGTCAAGTTTCACCACTTTTTCCTCCACCTTGAGATATGAATCTCACCTAATTTCTTCTCCAATTTTTCTCTTATGTTCTAGGGGTGGTGGTGAAAGAATGAAAGGACCAAGTAGATGTCGCCTTTGGCGTTTATTGGTCCTCCAGTAAGTGAAGTCATTTTTTCTATTATAATCAACTAATTTGAATATATGGCTCTTGGTCCTCCTCTTGACATTTCTCCATAGCTCGAACTCTATTTCTATTTTCGTCAACCAAACTTAAGGTGGAAAAATGCTTGAGTGAAGTCAATGCACATGGTTCGCGCCAATGCAATTGACCCCACTTTACTTGTATACCTCCCTTCGCATCAACATCTAACTCTCCGGTATTTGCAAATGGTGTATACTCTATCTGTTACTCCCCTGAATGGATTTTCTACAAGTATGAGCTCCTCACGGGACACTCAAGAGGTTCTAAATGTCGGGCTTCATTTGAAAATTCACCCTTGTCTTCCTCTTGGCTATTGCCTACAGCGTACCGCAATTCGTCACAACCGGCCTCGGCAATCATCTCTGCCCAGATTTAAAGCTCATCCTTTCTAGAGCTTCTCCATTCTCTGCTAGCTGAATTCTCATTTCTTCCATCATCTCCCTCGTTGCTTATTTGTTTGCTCAAGCATGCGCTTTTGCTTGTGTCTTCTATCGAGCTTGGCGTCCCAGAGTCTCATTTCCATCTGTACTATATTAGTAAAACAACGGAAAGGATCATAGTAGGGTCGGGGGATGGGAGTATGCATTCGGACGGCATCCCGATGGCCATCTTGACCACCACATTTACCGTGTTATAGTGTGCCACGAGTGGTGTCCTCGAGAAGTCGGACAAGACTCGTAAAAGTATGGGTATTCACCATCTAAACCATTTATGTTCCAAGATGTCATGTCAAGAAGGGTATCCAAAAACGATCAAAAACATTTTTTTCTTTTTTAAAAAAATAAAATTAAAAACACGTTGTCGACGCTTGTATAGAATTCGTTAACTAACACTTAAGAAAAAAAAATTTTTACCGATTGCCGGTCCGGCAACCGGCGCCAAAAACTTGATGAACCGCAAGTGTACGGGTTGTACAAATGTATAGTGGCTCTTTTTAAGAACCGGAATGTCGAACCCAAAAGAATTTGGACTACGAGGTAAAACCTTTTCAAGTGTTAATTTACTAAAACTACAACAGTGAAGACAACGGTGTAAAGAAAAGTTGTTTGTTTTGAGAAATATATTTTTATACTACACTAAGCTAATTATACAATTGAATCTTAACTATGTATAAGAGCATGCGAGGCTACAAAGAACATGTGAAGAAACGAACTATCAATATACGTGGTTTATCTTTCCTCCGGTTGCTAGTCGCAACTGCACATGGATTAAAATAAGTTATTTAACCCAACTTAAGAATCATGAACCTTCCACCTACATTTTCGTGATAAGAAGGAATTCAAGTTCTAGCTATACAAAAGCGGTTCCACACATGACTATCGACTTTGGGTATATTCTATCCCGAAGGTAAATCAGTCCCAATTCTCCCGAACCAAGAAAAGATCATATCCTATTAATTCTAAATTTCCAATTTCTTGCCCTCTCGGGTGAAACGGACTTTTTAGTTACACTAACATTGGCCGGTTGTTAATGTAGTAGGAACAATTAAATAGAACAACCATGGAAGAAAAGAGAAAATTAAAAATGTTCAATAATTACATTGCAGCACAAAGTTCATAACCTCGTAAGAAGGAGAATTAGCCACTCGTTTGTGGATTAAACATCCTAAAACAAATTGTTAATCATAAAGCAATTGAAAAGAAGAAGAAAGAGATAGAAGAACCTAGAAATTTACCGTCCTCCAAGTTGCACATGGCTTACGTTCTTGCTCCACCAAGTGAGAATAATTGAAAATGCCCCTAAGTGTTCCTGGCTTTTATAATAGTAGAAATTTGTCCGGGAATAACAAGCACGTGTCCACGGGTGTAACGCGGGCATTGCCTCCGTGACACGGCCGGCAACGGAGGCTTTAAAATCGCCGAAACTCGCCACAGCGGCACCACGCCGCGTTGGCGCGTGGCACGCTACTTGAGCGGCCCAGCGTTGCACCCAGTCCATCGCGGTGCCACCTGCGCGTGTACGTCGCCAATGCGGCGGGGAGCGCTCTTAGGCGGCCCTTTGCGAGTAACCTGTGCAGCCCAGCATGGCGGCGTTTTTGAGCCTCCTCTTTGCCGAAGTTTGCGTGTTTCTTCCGTCTCCAAACTACTTCACCAACTCATGATTTAACTCCTCAAAAGTCATCAAAAACCTACAAAACAAGGCTAATCATGTTGGTTAGCACTTATCTTCACTTTTATATAAAATCACATGAAAATGTATCAAATAGCTTAGAAAACACTACTCATTTAAGTTGTAAAATGTATGACGGGACCTATATTATTTCCCGTGATGGAGTCATCAACATGAAAATCCAAGATAATAAAATCGCGGTATAATAAATTTACCCACTTTGATGAGAAAGGTCCTCTATAATTCCATCCCAGTTCCACTCGCGACTTATCATAATTGCGGCATCAATCTTGTTGGTCAGCGGTTTCCCTAACCCGAGTGTTAAATAAAGATAGGGGCATTAGATTAGCTGTTGCCCCTAAATCATAAAGCTCGTATCACCTCGGCTTTACCTATTTGTATGGGGGAGGGTAAAAACCTAGGTCTTTGAGCTTCTTAGGAATCTTGCTCATTACCCTATGGCCCCACTCTCAAGTCCTGGACATCCACCAATACGACTTTGTTCTTCATCACATCTTTCAAGTATTTAGCATACTTGGGCATTCCCTACAAAACATCAATAAGAGGCAAATTTATGTGAAGTTCTTTGAAAATCTCAAAGAACTTTTTGAAGGTCCTGCTCCAGGTGCTCTTTACCGAATCTACGAGGAATGGTGGTGTTTGGTCTTTATGATGTTATGATGAAGATTGTGCATTTTGTTGCACAACACTACGATTCTCTCCCTTGTCTGTGGATGGTCCTTTTCTAACAAACTTCGGTTGCACCTCATTTTTCTTCTCTTTAGGTACCACATCGGCTACTTGTTTCGCTCCTCGGGCCGGTTGCGTTGACTGGCGGGGCTTAGGATCTATGTCATGGTACTCCTCCCTGCCCGGTCTCATATTACGGCGGTTTCTAGCTGACCCATACGCACTAGATTGCGGGTGGCCAATTGCGATTCTTCAAGTCTTATGCGATCCTCGCACGATTTTCTACTAATTGAGTTTGGGTCTCCATGATTTTCTTCAACATTTCCTCGATATTAACGCTCAGCTCGACCATCATTAGCCTATCCTAGCGTCTGCTACTTTGCTTGTTGAGGTTTTTGATAACTTTGCTTTTGATTTCCACCCCAAGAAAAATTCGGGTGGCTCAGCCCAGTTTTGTTGTAGTTGTTTCCAAAATTCTGGTTGTTCCTTTGCACATTTCCAACAAAATTGACTGATTCAGAATTGGCTCCACAAGATTACGCATTGTGCCCATTGTTTAGCAAATTTCACACCCACTTTCGAGCTTGGCGAGCGCATTAACTGACCTTCTTGTTGGTTCATACTCGGTTTATTGAAGGCCGAGTCATAATTTGATCTTGGAATGAAGCTAACTATGCCGCCAAGGAATTCATACCATCTACTTCTATCATACTGCTTGCTTTCCTGCCCCTCTCGATGATTATTTGTGCCATTCTGGATTTCCTTGAGCAATTCTATACAACGGCGTGTACCGGCTCATCATGCTGTCTTCTCTAAGGCTTGGCCACCAATGCGAGTCTAGAAAAATTTGTATGTGGGTCTAGACTTTCTACAAAGGTATGATCCGATAACTTCATTCGATTCTTTGGTGATAGGGGAGCGAATCTCTGATAATGACTTGAATCTTTTCCAAGACAAATATAAATTCTCATCGAGTGATTGCTTGAAACTCATTATTTCACTTCTCCATTTTGTTGTCTTGTGCGAAGGAAAGAATCGATCAAGAACTTCTTCTCCAAATCTATCCCAAGAGACATGGAGTTTGGTGGCTTAGCTTTCAACACCTTTTTCCTCTCCCAACAATAAAATGGGAAGAGGGTAAGTCGTACATATTCTGTGGACACTCACGGTGGGGACGAGGGTGTCACTAATCTCTAAAAAGTTACGCCAAGTGCTACTTTGTGGGTCCTCATGTGCCATCCCGGTGAATTGACCACTAGAATGTAACAGGCGCACCATAATGTTTCAATTCAAAGTTCCCTCCGGACTTTGGTTTACGAATATTAGAGTTCACATTTGTCGCTTGTGGGATTACCACTCATGGCCGAATTAAGGCACGCCATTGCTTTCGGTGACACTTGTGCTTGTCTGTGGGTGGTTGTTGTTGTACCTTTTCTTGAAGTCTTTTGACTTTTCTCGAGAGCTACTCTCATGCAAATGAATTTGGCGCTTTCTGGTTCAGAAAGCAGTTCCACAAACACTATTCCTAGCAAGCTCGGCAAGACAACTTGTCACTGCAATAAGTCAGACTAAGACCAAGTTCTCAACACTTAAGGAAATTAAAATCACACAAAAAGCAGAAAAATTTACTAAAGTTTGATGAGTCCTCGGCAACGGCACCAAAACTTGTTGGTGCGCGACTGATGGCGCCAAAACTTGTTGTGTGCCCAGCGCACACGCAGGGTGTACGTTGTCTTACAAGTATCTGGTGGCCCTTTTTAAGAGCCGGATGTTGAACCCACATGGACTGGACCAATTTAGCTAATTATCAATTTCAAGTGTGATATTTACTTTCACAAGTGTTGATATTGACTTTTTTCGATAAGTTTAATTAAGTCTAGTGGTGGTCATCGAAATACTTTGAAATCATTCAAGGAGCGACTAGAGTTAAATCCAGGATAATCATGCGATACTAAGCTTTTCAATGGTTTAAGTATGAAATTATCAATTGTCGTCTCACATAATTACAATTCCATGTTCACGGTCTTTAGAGCCTCCTAAACACGACAAACTAGCCTCGCAACTACATCGTTGAGCGGGGATGTGACATTCTAGTTAAGTGGTCAATTCAATTATGTGGATGTGGTTTTACGGGGTTTATGCTCTCTATAAGGGACTTTCGTACCTCTAATCATTCTTAGAAATGAGAGCTTCACAACTACTTCTACAGTGGTGATGTGATAATTCTAAGTTGGTCTCTAGCTCATCCGTTTTGGCCAACAAGAAAGGAAAATTAGGTATAATTTCATATCCTAACGCAAATTATATCGTAAGATACAAGCTTGATCTACTTTCTTTTGTTCATGACTAGGTTTACTTTCTCAAGCTTTTACCTAGGTATAAGTGTGTGTTTTTTCATGTTGATCAATCATAAAAACAACCATAATTAAGAACGTCAGACAAAACAACAATTAATAACTTAAAACCAAAAACAAAATCATGTATTCACAATCATACCCATGTAGCTTCAACCCTCGGAAGGAGTTCTAGCCACTCAAGTTCGTATAATTACAAGAAAACATAATTAAAGTAACATTCTTACAGAGAATTGGTAGAAGAAGATGAAATTGATGAACCCTAGGTGAGTTCTCCACTTCTCCCTTCCTCCTTCAGAGTTTTGAAGTAAATCATGACTCAAATGTTTTTAGGAGCTAAGGGACCTATTTATAGTAAATGATAGGTTTATACAGAACATTCCACCACGCCCAAATAGCTCCATGTCATGGAGGTCCTTGCGTAATTTACCTCAGGTGACACGGAGGAATCGCCCAGAATCACCTGTTGGAAAACACATAAAGCTAGTCATGGGCGGCGACCGCGTTCGGCGTGTCACGCTGCTTGTGCAACGCGTTTGAGCGTGTCACGGCCCTTGTCACGCAGCCTGCCTGCCGCGTATTTTCAACACTTACCCGGTGGGCTGTTTCGCATGTCCCACTTTGCCAACGTTCCGTTTACTTCGATTCCATGCCTCCACTTCACCAACTCATGGATTAGTTCCTCAAATTCATTTAAACCTACAAAAACAAGAACTAATCATGTTGGTTAGTATATATATTCACATTTACATAGAAGTACATGAGAATGCATATAATTAAGTCGATAAACAAGACAAAACTAAGTTATAAAGCATCACTTGGGCATGCTATTTTCCAAGATCATCTACCGCACTTAAATCCTTGCTCGTCCTTGACAACCTCCCTTTTACATCTCATGTGAATGAAGGCTCACACATAGCTAATTGACAAGAGAATTCAAGCTACTACTATAATGATTATTTAAGAGAGCAAGTTAAAAATAGAGCATGCACGATTTAATCATTGAAATGAAATACAACTATGTTAAGACTTCCTAACCTCAAGAATCGACTCTCAATCATAGCAAACTCATGCAAATCAACTGACCAAGAAATCGACATGAATGTTTTCTCTCATTAAGCATGTGCCCTCACAACAAGAGTTACCCATTTTTACTCGCAAGTTTTAAAACACAACATGTATAGGTATATGAATAGAATTACGCTCACTCTCTCAAAGAATTCACATGCATCATGTAGTATCTATAAAGCTTGCCCTTAGTGTTTTACTCCACAATTTAAGGATGTCTGAACATAAGATCCATTAAGACTTGTGGTTGTAATGTAAGTTAAGGGACGGTGGAGGTATGTGGATAATAACAATGGCTATCTTCCCCAAGCGCTTTTAATACTTCAACCTTCATTAAGGACATCTCTTCTCTTACTTCACCCTCATTCTTTTCAATCTTGAATTTTCTCTCCTTGTTCCCATTTCTTTAAGCACACTCAGCTTATTAGTAAGGAGTACTTAAACATCTTTTTCATTCATTTATTTTCTTACTCCCTACCACTAATCAGCATTTTCAACAAGTACCTTTGACCTTTTCTCAACTCTTACAAGCGCTACTTTTCCTTCTTTTTCATGCTTCTCACTCCTTCACTCTTTGGATTTTTCCTTAAACGCTTAGTAGTTTTGAACAAATTCAAGGCTAATGAAAGAAAAGGATTTGCTTACATATTGAATCTATCAAGAATAGGCTTAGGCTGATAGGGCTCACTAGGATTCAACATTCAAGGTAAAGTAAAGTGAGGGATAAATTCAGTTCATTCAAAGAAATGCCTAAACCATCTCCTACCAATCCACACCCTTCATTTAGATTTTTATATACACGGATTCTAGACAGTCCACAAGAGCACGGAATATTTGAAAAACTTTTTTCATGGCCATGCCGATTCAAGACACATTCGACTCTTACTCGGCTAATCCTGCAGAATTCAAAAATTAGCTTCAATCACATCGAGTCAAATTCAAGTGCCTAAGTGTCTCAAATAAAGTTGTACACTTCTTACATGCTTCAACACTAACCACACTTGTATCTTACAATCATATATAACACATAACAAGAACATCAAGCCATCAATTAGCTACGGGTTCAAAAACCAAAACCTATTGACTAATTTTCCTCAAGATGGTCGTCATCCATCCATCATCGGAAATAGTCTCTAACTTTGACTAAAAACATTATATACATACAAAAAAGAATTATTCTTCGGTTCAAAGACCCCCCTCCCACACATCGGAAAAGAACTAGAAAGAAAAACAAACGGGCGTGAAGTCATGCTTAATTTAAAATTTTTGTTTCAATATTTCTCCAAGCTGCTAATTCACCAAAAATCATTAAGCACAAAAAATTTTAAATTTTTCTCACCCCGCACTTGAATCATGCTATGTCCCCATAGTATCAAATTAAAATTAAACGGATGAAGTACTCCACTGAGGCCTCTAGGCTAGCTAATAACATGCTCTTCGTCAAATTTGCACAAGGAGTGGGTATTTGACCCCTTTTCTCTTCCATGCTTGTTATCTTCCTCCTCCACGGGTGCTCAGACTTCCCTCCATTCGTGCCTAACTTTCTCAAAAACAACACAAGTTGAAAATAACCAAAATGACATAAACCACCCGATCATAAATTGTATACGCTGGTGCCCTTGGGTTGCCTCCCAAGCGGCGCCTTATTTTACGTCACGGCACCGCGTGAACTATACATTCGAACATCCTCATGCACTGGGTTCCTTTTCAAGAACCATCTTCTTTTCTTTTGATTTTTAGAGGAAACAACCTCCACTATGTTCCTCTCTTCCTCCAAATTCTTATCAAATTGAAGCCTTTATCGGGCTGGGCTAAACACTTATCATTACCTTCGGTAGTGGACTGTGGAATCACCCACCCACACTTATCCTCGACAACACACTAACCTTACAAAGGTTTTACGAGTGTGGGTGGGTTCATTCTTGAGCCTAGGAAGGAGTACTTCTTCATCCTTGACCCTCATTTTGAGGTCCCTGCTCTTAAGTTAATTGCGCTCCTCGGTGGCCAAGAATGGTAGTCCCAAGATTAAGGAGTACACAGTCATCAACATGAAAATCCAAGAAATAAAATCAGTAAATAAACTTACCTTTGATGAAAAGGTCCTCTATAATTCCATCACAGGTTCCACTCGCGACTTATCCGCTCGATGCAGTAATCAATCTTGTTGGTTGCGGTTTCCCCAACCCAGGTGTTAAATAAAGATAGGGGCATTAGATTAAGCTGCGCCTAAATCCTATAATGCTCGTATCACCTCGGCTTTTTTACCAATTTGTATGGGGAGGAGTGAAACTCCACTGGGTCTTTGAGCTTCTTAGGAATCTTGGTCAATACCCTATTTTCCTACGTCGGTGCTGCGTTCGTCGTTGTTTTGGATGACTCCGAGTTGGACGTGGTCGAACAAGTAAAATGGCTCAAGTAAGCCAAGTACCGGTCCCATAGGGGCTGGACTACGATATAAATTTAATCAAGTGTTAATAAACTCTAACTTTAAAAATACAGATATTAATATGAAAGAGATTTTATATTTTTTCTAATTTATGCTAAGTCTAAAAACGAATATACAATTTAAGTCGAACTATGAGGAGCATGCTGAGGCTAAACTAACATGTAGAGAAATAAATTATGGATACAATTTGATCTATCTTTCCCTCCGGTTTCTAGTCAAGAATTTATGCCTATGGATTTAAAACTCTCGTATTTAACCTAACTTAAGAATCATGAACCTTCCGCCTATATTTTACGCTTGATAAGAAGAAATTCATGTTCTAGCCATAAAACCGATTAGTAATTGACTAATCGACTTTCAAGTATATTTCTATCCTGAAGGTAAATCAATTCTCAATTTTCCCAAACTAAGTAAAGATCATATCCTATCAATTCACAACTTTCCAATTTCGTGCTCTCTCGAGTGAAACCGGACTTTTAGATATACATTAACATTGGCCAAACATTAATGCGAGTGAGAGGTAAGATTAACAAAAACAGCATGGAGAAAGACCAGACTGAAACAGTGATGGTTGTTTTACTGAAATGTTCATAACCTGAGCAGAAGGTGATTTGGCCATATTTGTGATTGGCATCATCAATGAGTGCGGCTCTACAGTGATGAAGAGGAGAAAGATGGAAAAACACAAAGGTGCCAGTACCATTTTGTAACCGCGTTAACTCACCAGTGAATAGTAAAAATGAACTACAAGTGTTCCATTTACTATTGGTGATGCGCTTTCTGAATGCTGCAAACAACGTGTCACAGGTGCACTTTCGTGAACTACCTGCGTGGCATGGCACGATCTTTGCCTCTGCGAATCAAGGGCCTCCAAGTATTTAAACTAACGTGCAGCGTACAATGTGTGGCATGTTATCACAAGGCTCAACGTTTTCTCACATGATTCATGTTTAAACATATTGAGTTAGCATTTGAGTATGGACCTCTTTGAATTGCCCAGTACCCATCTATTGGGCGAAATTACATCAGATATTAGCGGTATGACTGCGGCTCATATAGAAGCCCTTTAATCCATGCTGCCAGTGTTTCTGCTTTGCTTGGTCATTCTGATTCTCCTTGCCATCTTAGCTTCCCATAGATTATATTTTCATCAAACAACTAAATATATTCAGTTGTTTTTAAAAATTCACTTTTAACTACGTATCACATGAGAATGTACAAACATCGATGATTAAACAAGGCGAAATGACGCATTTGAGTATCACTTGGGCATATAAATCTGCCCAAGATCACTACCCACTTAAAATCTTGTTCGTCCTCGAACAACAATCTTACACCTCATGCAATTGACACCCAATCATGGCTACTTTGGCTCGAGCAATCGGAGCTACGGTTATACCGATTATTTAATATAGCAAATCATCAAGAAAACATGCATAGTCTCATCAATGCAATGATATTCAACACATCAAGACCTCTAGACTCAAGAATTAACTCTCGATATAGGCAAACTCATGCAAATTAGGCTGATCAAGATATCAGACACGAAATTCAATTCTCGTCAAGCATGTGCCCTCACAACACAGAGAAATTTCCCATAATCCACATGAACTCCAACATTTATGCGAGGGCATATAGAAACACGATTTCGCTGTTTCCCAAAAGAATTCACATGCATCATGTCATGAACCTTAGGCTTGCCTCTGGTGTATTCTCCACTAATATAAGGACGCATGATGTGGTCACGTAGGACTTAACGGGTTGTAATGTAGCTACGGAACTGAAAAATTTTGGGCTAACCAATAATAGCAACTAGCATCCTTAGCGCTTTTCCAATACATCCCATCAACATTATGGGCATTGTTTCTTCCTGATCCTTCCATTCTTGAAGTCTTTCTTTATTTTTTGGTTCCCATTTCTTTAAGCACACTGACTAAACAACAAAAGATTAGTTATACATCTTTGTTTTCTTTAAAATCCGGCCGAGTGCACCTTTGATCTTCTCTTTACTTTCATCCTTTGCTTTTTTCTTTTCTTCACAATTCTCATCCTTGACAACGTGGAAAATTATTTTTCTTGAGCGCTAAGAGTTTTGGATCAAATTTACGGATAATGAAAAGAAGGGGTTAAGCTCGGTTTACCTTTTTCGACGAAAGAAAAAAAATAGGCTAAAGGCTCAATGGGCTACTAGGATTGACATTCGAAGTGGGTATGAACAAGAAAAAAACTTTCGGTTACAACAAACGCCTACATCCTTTCCTACACTACACTTCCTTCATTTCGTTTCGTACACACCGGGCAAGTTCTAGACAATTCACAATAGCATGGAATAATCGAAACCTCACTAGACACTCATTGCACATGCTCAACTCAAGAAATATTCTGAGACTCTTCCAATCGGCTAATTACAAGAATTCAAACATTAAGCCTCAATCACCAAGATAGAACTCTATGGCCTAGGTATCTCAACACATATTTACAAAGTTGCATGCTTTCATACGAATAACCTTTGCATTCTAAATATCATGTACAACACGCAATAAGAATTTCGCAACCATAAAGTAGCGACACGCTTGGGATACAAACAAACAAACAAAAATAAAAGACAAAAACTACTCCTATCGACTACATTTCCCTTAAGACGGCGAGTCATCCATCCATCATGGGGAGCGGTCACTGTGCTGACTTCGGTTCAATGGGACTATTCTCGGTAAAGAACTGAAAACAAACAGAAACCCAATAATAAAAATAATTTACGAAATTTTTTAAAAATATCAATGATTTCGATAAAAAATATTTAAAACCTATAATATAAAAAAAATAAAAAAAATAAAAAAAATAAAAAAAATAAAACATACACACAAAAATATAAGGGTCACAATTCTTCCAAGCACAACAACGAACATTAATATCAACAAAAACAAGACAACAACCAACACCTAACTTCTCCCCACCCCATACTTAAAATTGAACAATGTCCCCGGTGTTCATAAATTCCATCTAGCACAAAAGTGGGTGGTGAAACTCCCGATCAGCTCAAGAAGTATTCAACTTCTTCGTCAGTGCCGTGCGCCTCATCTCCCATTGCGAATCTCCCCCGTCGTCACTCCTCCGACTCAACATCGGAGTCCTCACGATGTGTCTCCTCATCGGTGGGGACGTCGTCATCCAGGAGCTCAAAAGTGGGCCCCACCAGAGCATAGAGCCCTCGTATTTTGTCGAAGGGTAGTCTAAGTCGGCCTGCCCTGACTCATCCTCTGTGCCGGCCTCCCGCCTATGCGCGGTAGACATCTGCATCCAGGAACATGCGGGCCCATGTCTTGATCATCCCGAGCATGACTTTCGGCTAGTGTAAATTGGCTGAAGTGAATGGTGTTGGGTGCCTTGGTCTTTGTGACGTCACGGCACGCTATCAATCTGCGGGATGTAATCCGGGGCCTCTTCCTCAGCATCCAGGCCCGCGAACGTGGTCGGCAAGCCACCAAACCGTACACATTGCCCTTGATGCAAACGGGCTCTCTTCATAGGCCAGGATATGATCACCGCCCCAACATGAATCTCTCCGGCCCTTTCATCGGGGCATATACCAAGCAGCACACGATCCGGGTGACATACGTATGTGCACCCTGGAATCAAAACGAGGAACAGTAATTTTCAGCGAGATCACGGCTGCATTCATCGTGAGTAGGGCAATGTCGATGGTAGCCCTGCTCCTTATGCACTCCAACGTGCGCCGACGGGCTCCACACAAGGTGCGTCGATATCCGCATATGGTGGAGTGACATTGACTGCCGAGTACATGGGAATCGTGTTCCGTGCCCCCAAGATGGCATTCGGGGTGATGGGGCTCAAGAGTGACAATTTGACCCCTTATTTTGACGGTGTGACTTTCCGGAGCGTCGGGTTCCAATTTGATAGAACTCCTGAGATTAAGTGCGGTGCACTCCTTGGGCTCTTCAAAGATGAAGCTCGGCCGGTAGTGTCAATCAGGTGGGCAATTCAAGGGAACTCTGTGCCAAAGGTTCCCTTGCAATGTGCTCCTCGAGTATTTATTCTACTTATGCTTTGTATACCACTTCTTCCTTCATCGTCACCCTTCGGGTTAGGTATTAGCGAGCGTTGGCGGCGAGCCGCCCCGTCTTCTTTAGGATTCTTGCTCGATCGATTCTCTTCCTTCCGGCGCGATGTAGATGCGCCCTTACCTTTCTGTCTTACTTTGCTTGCCATTGTTCTGTCAAATCAAGAGCAGTCCCAATGTCGATCAAATTAAAGTTAGCTTTGACTAAGGTTAGGTTGGGCTGAGCCACCCACACTTAATTACATCAAATTAAAGTTAGCTTTGACTAAGGTTGGGTTAAGATGAAGCCACCCCACGCTTAGTCTTTAGCCACAATTTAAACAAAAAAAAAAACCCAACAACATTGAGGAAATTTTCAAAAATTTCAAAATTTCAAAAACAAAAAAAATAACAAACATGCCTCGTGCATTCGAGGTCGACGGTATGTTTATGTACTACTCGAGACTTCATCGATATCCACAATATTACCATCGATAACATTTCATCACATAGCACTTAGCAAAAATTTCTATCAACACAAACCTATACAATTCACCAATTTCATGCATATCACAATTTCAATAACCCAGAAATCCGTCGTGCCTTTGGCATATTAACATTAAAAGCACAACCAACTCACCTCCACCCAACATGCACAACCCAACAAGAATTTCACATTTCAACTCAATTTTTCCTTCTTCATATTCAAACTCCAAACCCTAGCCACAATTTCACAAAAATTCGGGCAAGCATGTATATATCGCGTTCATACAATCACAATGATATTATGAACATCAATCAACAATAACTCAATTGAATTTAAGCTCAATTTCTACTTAGGGCAAGGTTTACTCACCTCACATGCTAAAAATCGAAAAATTCGACAAAAATTTAGATAGAGTTGAATAACATACCTTGAATTCGATGAAATGAAGAAAACTTTACGAAAATTCATGCACAGGTCAGTGTCACGTTGAGGAGAAAGGATTTTAAGGGTGTTTGTCGCGTAGAGGAGAAGGAATGGGGAAAAATGAGGCAAAATCGGAGGTTAAAGGTGGGATTTCGCGCGGGTCACCGGCGACTGGTGTGACCCGACGAAAGTAACACTCAACGTGTCACGGAGGGTAGCAGCAGACACCTTCGTGGCACGGGCCACCAGCGTGGGTGCGGAATTTTGAAAATTCCCGGTTACCGCCTCAACGTGTCACGGAGGGATTGCGAAGGCCCTCCTCCGTGACACGGAGCCACTCCACTATAGGCTCACTTAGTTTTGCCACTTTTTATTTTTCTCACCTCGATTTTTCACTAGATTCTTTGCATTTTGCCCTGCGAAACAGCTTTGAAATTTATATTACAACAAGAAATTGGTTAGAATCCCAATGTTTTAAACACACACAATATTTTTTTTCTATATTTACATTTTTATATTTTTTTTTTCTTCTTTTTTTTCTTTTTCTTTTTCTTTTTAATTAACTATTTGTACATATCAAATACAACCATTTCACGGGTTGCTGTAGTGCGGCGGTTTGCAGTGGCGGCTCGACGTCATTTACGCTCATTCAGCTAGGGTGACGGACGTTTTTCTCACGAACAATGCCCTCACCCATGTCATGCTTACCGTGCCCATCAGCTACTGATCGTTGCATCTCGATCTACTTGCCACAACTCCGGTTTTGGGGATCCTTCATAGGTGGTTTCCACAATGACTCCCGTGACTCAACAGCACAGTGATATCGGCTTGATCCAAGCACGTTGATCCACGAGAGTTTCTCGTACACGGCCGGAAGCTTTGTGGCCTGAGTACACATCAAATGCCGTCCACTTTGTCGTGCGCTCGCATGGTTAGTTGCCACTGCGGCTACATCGATTAGCGCTTTCCCAGATCTCCAAGAAAGGACGTCCCAAAATAGAATTGACTTAGCGTACGGCTCAAAATCCGGCACAACGAAGTCTATTAGGAAGATAAGGGCCCACTTGCATGACCGTCCTCCACAATGCCATCGGATCTTGCCAAAGGCGATCCATAGTTTGCAAGATCCTTTGTTGTTGATGCAGGACTCCCTAGCCCCAACTTCTTGAATACAGATGTGGCATCAAGTAAATGTTTGCTCCCAAAATCACATAATCCGCGAGCTGGATCACCTACTGCCCAATTGTAATTTCAGTTATGGCTCGGGTCCTTGAGCTTTGTGGGCCTTTGTTTTGTATTCGGGAAGTGCACTCCTCCAATGAAACCTTTGTCATGTCGGTCCAACTTTGCTTTTGTTCGCCCGATGTCTGTGATGCCATGCCCGGCACTCACATAAAACATTAACAAGAGGTAATATTGATATGTACCTATTTAAGCACCTCCATGAACTTTTTGAAACACGCTTCCTCCTTGTGTTTCTTTAATCTTTATAGGAACGGGGGTGGTGGTCTTAGCTGCAGTTTGACATCCTTCTTCTTCCCCCACTCTGTCACTACTTCTCCTACAAAATTTAACTGCTCTGTTGTTGAGTGGTCTTTACCGGTTCCACCTCTTTAAGGCTGTAAACCACTCCTTGTGGTCCCTTTGCGTTCACTTGCTTGGGGTTGGGATCGGTGTCACTCGGAGAGTCCTCCTCTAGGCACGGTGTTTGAAGCTCCGACAGTGCTGGCTAGTGATAAAGCCTTTGTAGCTAGCGATTATTCTTTACATGTTTGCCAATTTCACACTAGTCGACTGCAATTGAAACTGGTTAGCTATCATAGTTTTGAACATCTCCTCAATTGGGTGATGGTGGTGGAGGTGCATTGTTGTTTCGGTGCAGTAGGCTGATAGTTACTGCTGTTGCCCTCCTTGATTTCTTTGTCTTTGACTCCAAACTCTACCACATGATGGTTGTTACTACCCCCAAGAGAAATTCGGGTGACTTCTCCAGGTTAGAATTATAGTTGTTGCCATAGTGTTGGTGATTATTCCTACGTACATTACCAACAAAGTTGCTGAATCGGGATTTGCTCCACAACACTGGACAGGTGTTCATTACTCACTTTCCACTTCACACCAATGCACTACATTCAGTGGGGCTTGAGGCTGATTCAAGCTCATAATGCCCCACAAGTAGGTGTTGGCTGATTACGCAAATATGCATGCGGCATTAGGCAGCCAAACCATCCTTCTAGACTCCAACTTCTTTCCTTGTTCCTCCTCTTGAAAGTCGCATTCCTCAGTTCCATGAAATACGATTCAACAAAGTATACAACCAATGTAAGTCTTTTCTAATGCTTGTCCCCAGGCTGTGAGTCCAGTAAATTTTGTGTGGGGTTCCAAACCTCTATGAAAGTATGCACCAACACATCATTGGATTGGTGGTGATGAGACAATCCACAACATTTATTTGAATCTCTCTAAACGTCTGAGTTCTCCTCTCTTGTTTAAAACTTAGAATTTGACTTCTAAGTCTTCTGTTTTTCTGGGATGGAAAAACAGTATCAAGAATTTCTTTCAAGATCATCTCACGTGGTGATGGAATTGGTGTGACTTTTAATATACCTTTTAGCTTCTCCCAAAAGTGAAAATGGGAACAATGGCAACATAATCGATGACACTCGGTGGGGATGTAAGTGTCACTTATCTCCAAAAAATTATTGGAGGTGTTGTTGTTGTGGATCCTCATTGAGGGAACCCGGTGTTGCCATTTTGGTGTGTGACAGTGCACCATGTTACATTTAAGCTCGGAACCTCCCTCCTGGCAGCAGTTTGCGCGGATACTAGATGTGACATTATTAGCATGTGGTATCGCCACTTCGCGAGCAGGCCTATTTGCCATTTCCTCGGGCACTAACACGCTAAAGCACAAGTGGTGGATGCATGAGATTGCTCGAGTTGTTTTGCTCGAGCAAGCTACGACTTTCTCTCCGACTTCTCTCCTTTGGCATTAGATTTGTCTTTCCGGCTCTAAGTATGAGTCCACCGACTCCTTGTCTCTTACACGTGTTCAACGAAATTCAATATCTGCAAGAAAAAGGCTAAGACCAAGTTGTCGGCACTAATGAAACGCAAACTAACACCCAGAAAACTTTTGCAAATTGCAGTCCCAGAGCAGGCGCCAAAAACTTGTTAGGTCGTGCGGATGACTACCGCGCCAAGTGCAGTGAGTCCGAACAAGTAGTATAATGGCTCAAGTAAGCTGAGTATCGATCCCACCCAGGGGTGATTTCTTGTATCAATTTAATCAAGTGTTAATAAATTTTAACTCTAAAAATACGAGATAACAATGTGAAAGATATTTTTATGTTAGTTTCCTAATTTATGCTAAGTCTAAAACGAATATACAATTTGAGTTTGAACTATGAGTATGAGCATCTTTGAGGCTAAAAGATATGTAGAGAAATAAATTGCTCGATGCGATTTGATCTATCCCTTTTCCTCACATTTTGTAAATCAAATTTAACCTATGGATTAAATCTCTCGTGGTAACCCAACAGAATCATGAACCACTTCACCTACATTGTGATAAAAAGAAATTCATGTTCTAGCCATACAAAACCGTTCCATTAATTGACTATCCCGACTTTCAAGTATATTTCTATCACGAGTGTCGATTCTCAATTTTACTCAAGCTAAGAAAATAATATCCCTTATCAATTATGACTTTCACGATTTCGTGCTTTCTACCGAGGTGGCTTAGGACTTTTGAATGTGCATTAACATTGGCCAAACATTAATGCGGTAAGAACAAGAATTAATAGAACAACCATGGAAGAAAAGATGAAAGAAACCAAATGATCGGTAGACCACATTTCACTACAAATGTTAACCAACCTCGGCAAAGAAGTGAATTTGACACTCATTTGTGGATTAACATCTTCAAATGAGTGTAAATCATACAAACAATTGAAAGAAGAAGGAGAAGAGATGAGAAAAACCTAAGATTTTTCGTCCCCTCAATGCTGCAACCCACGTTCTTTCTCCACCAAGTGAGAATAATTAAAAAATGAACTAAGTGTTTCTGTTTATCTTTGGTGGGAGAATTTTTCCAGGAATAACAAGCAACGTGTCACGGAATGCATCGTGGGCCATGCCTCCATGACACGGCACGACAGCACCCTCATGGAATCAGGCCCTCCAAGTATTTAAGCCCAACGTGCCCAAACCAGCTCACCTTCTTGGAATTCCATGTTACAGGTAATTAGGTCCAACGTGCCACGGGAGCGGCACGGACCTCTCTACGGAAATTTGTAGATTTTATCATCAGAGGCGAGAATGCATCCGCGATAGCGGTGTGACACGGCTCCATCGCGGGCCCCTTTAATCCATGCTTTTCTTGGTCATTTTCTTGGCTCACTTGAGTCCATTCCCGTTTCTCCACATGCATCTTAGCTTCATAAAATTATATTTTCTGCAAACAACGCTGTCGTGTTGGTTAGTATAGGATCGCATTATAAGCACAATTTACATGAATATACAAACATCGATGATTAAACAAGGCGAAATGACGCATTTTGAGTATCACGGGCATATAAATATGCCCAAGATCATCTCCTCCACATCCACCAATACGACTTTGTTCTTCATCACATCTTTCAAGTATTTATCATACTTGGGCATTCCTTGCAAAACATCAATAAGAGCAAATTTGTATGAAGTTCTTTAGAAAATCTAAAAAGAATTTTGGAAGCATTCCTCCTTGCTCTTTTTGAATCTACGAGGAATGGTGGTGGTGGTCTTTATGCTTTGGATCTGTGAAGATTGTGTGATTTTGTTTCAAAATACTCGATTCTCTCCTTGTGAGTGGATGGTCCTTTTCTAACAAACTCCACTTTGCACACATTCTCTTCTCTTACAGTACCGCATATTCCCTGTTGCAGCTCCTCCCGAGCCAGATTGCGTTGACACAGCGGGGGTTAGGATCTTGTGTCACATAGTAGTCCTCCCTGCGGTCTCATGTCCCCCGGCTGAGCTGTATACTGGCCCATCTGCTTTTCTAGATTGGGGTGGCCAATTGGCGATTCTTCAAGTCACATTGTATCCTCGCACGATTTTACTTTAATTGAGTTTTGAGTCTCCATGATTTTCTTCAATATTTCCTCAATGTTGCTGCTCAACTCACCATCATTCTTCCTATGTTGATCTTTCTTTGTTGTTAGAGTTTGCTAATTACTTCTGCTTTTTATTTCCACCCCAAGAAAAATTGAATTGGCTCACCTTATTTTGTTGTAGTTTTTTCCAAAATTACATTTGTTCCTTGCATTCCCAAGCAAAGTGGCCCGGTTGCAAGAATTGGCTAAGATTCTGCATTGTGCCTATTGTTCTGCCACAATTTCCTCTATTGAAACACATTATATTATTGACCCTTGTTGGGTTTCATACTCAATTTATTGGGCGAGTCATAATACGTCTTTGGAATGGAGCTAACTGTGCTGCCAAGAAATTCATACCATCTACTTCCTATCAACCCTGCTCGCTTTCCTGCCCCTCTCGATGATTATTGTGCCATTACGGATTTCCTTGAGCAATTCTATACAACGGTGTATCAGAAACATCATCGTCTTCTCTAAGGCCCCGCCCCTTGATACGAGAGTTTAGAAAATTTTTTGTATGTGGGTCTAGACTTTCTACAAAGAGTATGAGCCAGCACTTCATTCGATTGCTAGTGATGGGGGCGATCTCTCAATAATGACTTGAATCTTTTCCGGGCAAATATAAATTCTCCTATTAGACCTCTGCTTGGAAACTCATTATTTCACTTCTCCATTTTGCAGTCTTCTACGAAGGAAAGAATCGATCAAGAACTTCTTCTCCAAATCATCAGGATTACGGAGTTTGGTGGCTTAGCTTTCAACCACCTTTTTGCCTCTCTCCCAACAATGAAAATGGGAGAGGAGGGTAAGTCGGACATAGTGTGTGGACACTCGGTGGGGACGAAAGTGTCTTAATCTCTAAAAGTTACGTGAGTGCTGCGCTGGGTCCTCATGTGCCCTCCTAGCGAATTGACTACTAGAATGTAACGGTTGCACCATATTACGCTTCAATTCAAAGTTCCCTCCGGTTTGGTTTTACGGATACTCGAGTTCACATTTGTCGCTTGTGGGATTGCCACTCATGGCCCGAATGCATTGCTATTGCTTTCGGTGACACTTGTGCTTGTCTGTGGGTGGTTGTTGTTGTACCTTTTCTTGAAGTCTTTTAAGCTTTTGCTCAAGAGCTACTCTCAATCGCAAATGAATTTGGCCCCGTTACGGTTCAAGCAACGGTTCCACAAGCTCTCTATTCTAAGCCATTTCCCGGCAAGACAACTGTCACACGCTAAGTCGGACAAAGACCAAGTTTCTCAACACTTAAGAAATTAAAATCACTAAAAACAAACAAATTTACTAAATTTCGATGAGTCCTCGAGCAACGGTGCAAAAACTTGTTGAGATTGTCGTCTCACATAGTACAATTGCATGTTCATGGTCTTTCGAGCCTCTAAACATGACAAACTAGCCTCACAACTACATCGTTGAGCGGATGTGACATCTAGTTCGTGGCAATTCAATTACGTGGATGTGGTTTACGGGTTTATGCTCTTAATTTGGGACTTTCGTACCTCTAATCATTTAACGGCCAGGCTTCACAACTACTTCTACGAAGTGGTGATGTGATAATTCTAAGTTGGTGTCTAGCTCATCATTTTAGTAACCAAGCAAGGAAAATTAGGTTATAATTTCTTATCCTAATCGTGAATTATATCGTAAGATAAAAACTTGCTCCCTACTTTCTTTTGTTCTTGCCTAGGTTTACTTTCTCAGAAAGCTTTTACCTAGATTGTAGCATTATTGTGTTTCATGTTGATCAATAATAAAAACAACCATAATTAAGAACGTAAGACAAAAAAACAATTAATAACTTAAAACCAAAACAAAATCATGTATTCACAATCATACCATGTGGCTCAACCTAGAGGAAGAGTTCTTGCCACTCAAGTTCGTATAATTACAGAAAACCTAATTAAAGTAACATACTTACAAGAATTGGTAGAAGAGAAGATGAAATTGATGAACCCTAGGTGAGTTCTCACTTCTCCCTTCACTCCTTAGCGATTTTCGAAATAAATCGTGACCAAATATTTTAAGGAGCTAAAGGGACCTATTATAGTAAATGAGAGGTGTACAAAATTATTCCCGGCATGAAATAGCTTTCCAGGTGTCACGGAGGTTATCGCCGCCAATTTACCTCGCGTGACACGGAGGAATGTGAGATGCACAGCGGAAAACACATAAAATGCGTCGCCGGGCGGCGGCTGCGTTGGCGGCGTGTCCCACGGCGCAGCACGGTGTGTTTGAGGGCGTGTCACAGCCTTTGTCGCGCATCTGCCTGACGTGGCATGTTGCCAACGCGAGTTAGGCTTTCACGTGTCCCCCTTAGCGACGTTCGCGTTTTGCTTCGATTCCATGCCTCCACTTCACCAACTCATGGATTAGTTCCTCAAATTCATTTAAACCTACAAAAACAAGAACTAATCATGTTGGTTAGTATATATATTTCACATTTACATAGAATTACATGAGAATGCTTATAATTAAGTCGATAAACAAGACAAAAATAAGTTATAAAAAGCTAACTTGGGCATGCTATTTTCCCTAGATTAGATCATCTATGGACGGAGTGCTCAGATTCTCATAGAACACGAGCTATATGCCAAGTTTTCTAAATGCTGAGTTTTGGCTGAATTCGGTAGCCTTTTTTGGGTAATATCGTGTCGGATGTTGGTATACGAGGTAGATACACGAAGATAGAAACGATAAAAACATGGCGGACTACCAATCCGTAGAAGTGCGCGGTTTCACGGGATTATTCGGGTACTACGAAGGTTTTGGAAAGATTTTCCACTTTAGCAGCACCTCGACCAAGCGCGCGAAGCAAAATTCCAATGGTAGGCTTGTGAGAAGAGCTTTCGGGGGTAAGCAGTTGACGTCGGCACAGGTATTAGTATTACCGAAGGAGCAGAGGGTTCGAAGTTTATTGTGATGCTTCGGGTCTTGGGTTAGGATGTGTTGATGCGGCATGGTAGAGTGATTGCTTATGCTTCCCGGGCGGTAGGGAAGGCGCGTGCCCGCAAGTGTACGGAGATTCGTGCAAGTAATATAGTGGCTCTTTTTAAGAACCCAGTTATCGAACCCAAGGGGCCGGACCCGTTCCTCTAACTACCCATTTCTAGTGTGATCTTAAATACCTTAAGTGTTGGTTATTGACATTTTTGTTTGGAGAATAATTAAGTCTAAGTTTGGGTCAACGAAATATTCCGAAAGTGCTCTAGGAGCAACATAGGGTTAAAACCAATTAATCATGCGATAATCGATTTGCAATGGAACAAGCATGGTCCTATCGATTGTTATTTCACATAATTAAAATTGCATGTTCATGGTCTTTTGAGCCTCTAAACACGTAATCTAGCCTCCTTTGCATCATTGTGAGCGAGGAGTTTTAATTTTCTAGTCGCGGGCAATCAATTATGTTGTGGTTTACGGGGAAACGATCGGGGACTTTCGTACGTCTAGCCATTTTAATGCCTTGGCACACCTACTTCTTGGTGGTGATGTGACATCCCAGTTGGTCTTTCATAACCCCGTGTGTCAACCAAGCAAGGTGTTAGGTATATTTCTATCCAAACACGGAACCTACTCTCCGAGATTACTTCATGCTCCCCACATTCTCATGTCACGACCTAGGTAATGCCTTCTCAAGCTATTTCCCAAGCTAACAATATGCTTTTATGGTGATCAATCATAAGAAAAGATAATAAGCAAGAATGCAAGGCGAAAACAACAATCAATAACTCAATTTAAAACAATATCATAAATTACAATCATAATTCATGTCTTCAACCCTAGAGGAAGGGTTCTTGCCATTCATGTTAGTAAAGCTACGTTAATCTACTCCTAATCTACTATTAATCTACTCCTAACTACATACTTACATGAGATTGGTAGATGAGAAGGAATTTGATGAACCCTAGGTGAGTTCTCCCACTTCTCCACTTCACTCCTATGCAGTTTTTTAAGATAAAATCGTGACCCAATGAAAATAAGAGCTAAGGGTCCTATTTATAGTAAATGGAGAACCTGCATAATTTGTACAATAAGTGGAACGGCTCAGGTATCCACGGAGTGTATCGCGAGCAATTTGCCTCCGTGACACGGAGGCATCGCGAACTCACGGGGAATTCAACCGGGAAATTGGCCTTGGCGACTTGTTGTGATGCAGCGTGGCTTAGCATTTGCCCAGGCAGCGCGTCTCACACTTGTGGTCGCGGAGCCCTCATGCCGTGGCACGTTGCCAACGCGCATGGGGGCTGTTTAGGCATCCTGCCTGCCTTGGCACTTCGCCGACGCGCCGGTGGGCATTTTGGGCCTCCCCTCTTTGCGAACGTTCGCGTGTTGATTCCTTCTCCAAGCCTTACTTCACCAATTCATGAATTAGCTCCTCAAAGTCATCAAAAACCTACAAAACAAAGGCTAATCATGTTGGTTAGCACATATCTTGACTTTTATATAAAATCACATGAAAATGTATCAAATAGCTTAGACAACATGACTAATTTAAGCTATAAAGCGTATCACGGGACCTATATTATTTCCTGTGATCACAACCCAACACTTAAAGCCTTGTTAGGTCTCGAACAACCTTTACATATCATGCATATGGAGAATTTCACATAACTAATTTAGCAAGTTGATTCCAAGCTACGGCTATAATGATTACGCAAGATGCAAGTTAAAAATAGAACAATCTATGAGAAATACAACTATGTTAAGACTTCTCAACCTCAGAACCGACTCTCAATTTAAGCAAACTCATGTCAATCAGGCGGATTAAGAAATCCCACATGAATTTTATCCTTCATTAAACATGTGCCCTCACGGAAGAGAGTTACCCAATCTGCATAAAACAATTTTTACATCACAACATGTGTGGGTAATAAAAGAATATACACTCACTCTCACAAAGAATTCACATGCTTCATGTCATGACCCATAGGCTTGCCCTTGGTGTTTCACTCCACTAATTTAAGGATGTATGAATGTAAGATCAAGTAGGACTTTGAAGGTTGTAACGTAGCTCGGGTACGGTAGGTACTATTATGACGGTAATAGTGACTATCTTTCCTAAGCGCTTTTAATACATCACGCCCTCATGGCGAACTTCCCTTCCCTTACTTCACCTTTTTATCATTGATGGTTTTCTTTTTCCTCTTTTGTTTCCCCTTTTATTTAGACACTTTTGACTTATGCGATGAGAGCTCTATAAATAATTCTTCATTCTTTTGTTTTCTTACCCCTTAACAATAATCAGCCATTTTCACACAAGTGCACCTTTGACCTTTCTCAACTTCTACAACTTGCTACTTTTCATTTCTTTTCATTCTCCTCACTCCTACTGCTTCAGTTTTTCTTCTTCAAGCGCTTAAGAGCTTTGGGTCAAATTCAGGTTAATGAAAGAAGCAGTTAAACATGTTGCGGCTATCAAAGAATAGGCTCAAGGCTCAACGGGGGCTAACTAGGGTTAATTTTCAAGGTGATAGGTGAGGGATAAAAAATTGGGTTCATTCAAAGAAATGCCTAAATCATCTCCTACAATTCACATCCTTCATTTCGCTTCATACAGGCAAGTTCTAGACAATCCACAATAGCATAGAATACTCAAAACCCTTTACACTCACTTTGCACATGCTCAATTCCAAGACATTCGGTAGACTCTTACTCGGCTAATCACACGAATTCAAACATTAAGCTTCAATTATATTGAGTCAAATTCAAGAGCCTAAGTGTCTCAAACAAAGTTATAAACTGGCATCATTTCAATACGAACATACTTGCATCCTACCATCATGTCTAGCACGTAACAAGAACATCAAGCATCCATTAGCTATGGTTTCAAAAATCCCAACATCTATCGACTAATTTTCCTCGGGGCGGTCGTCATCCATCCATCGTCGGAAAACGGAGTCCCTCACTATGACTAAAAACGTATATACGAGACAAATAAAAATAAAAAACAAAAATAAAAATTTTATTCTTCGGTTCAAGCACCCCAGATCGGAAAAGAGCAGAAAATAAAAACCAGCAGTGATGAACTCATGCTTGACTCACACAAAATTTTTCAAATTTTTCAGCTTTTTCCCCACAAGCATTACATTCACCAGCAATTTGTTAAACACAAAAATTTTGAAATTTCACTTGAAATTTCCCTCACCTACATAATCATGCTATGTCTGAGTAGCATCAATTTAACATTTCAAGAGGGTGAGAAATCTCACACGAGGCCTTTGGGCCCGGCTAGTAGCATGTTTTCCACAATTGCAGCGGGTGGTCGACCCACACTTTTCCTTTTCTATGCTTCCTAGCTTCCTCCTCCGAGGGTACTCGGACTTCCCCTCCACCTGTGCCTAACTTTCCACCAAAACACAAACAAACAAATTAAAATAACAAAAATCCAAAACAGAAAAAATCAAAATTACTAAGTGCTGAGGTACCCTTGGGTTGCCTCCCAGCAACGCCTTATTTTACGTCGGCCCGACGTGGGGCCGCCTTTCGGGACATCCTCATGCAGTTCTTTGAGAACCATCTCCTTTCCTTTTCTTTGTCGAGAGAAGCTTGACCTCCCTCTGTTCCTCCTTTCTCCAACTTCTTTTTAATTTGAAGCCCTTTATCGAGCATCTGGGGTTGAGCAGGTTGATATTGCCTTTTGTGCGTGCACTGGCATGGACTCCTCCACCCCCACACTTATCCTCTGCCAACACACTAACTTGACAAAGGTTTTGTAGTGTCTTAGATGGGTTTAGCTCTTGGTAGACCCGGAGATTTCTTCTTCATCCTCGACCCTCATTTTGAGGGTCCCTTCTCTCCCAGGCTCGATCACATTTCCTCCGGTGGCGAGAATGTATCCCCGAGATTAGGGGTACCTGGTCATCAACACGAAAATCTAAAACAATAAAATCGAGTATAATAAATTTACCTACTTTGATGAGAAGGTCCTCTATGATCCCGTCGGGTGACACTCGCGACTTGTCGGCCATTTACGCAACATCAACCTTGTGGTCTCGGTCTTCCCAACCCAAGGTGTTGAATAAGGATAAGGGCATTAGGTTAGTTGCTGCCCCTAAATCACACAAAGTCGGAGCACTTCAGCTTTTAATTTGTATGGGGAGGTAAAACTCCCGGGGTCTTTGAAGCTTCTTTGGCATTTTGCTCGACACCTGTGTGCCTCCTCGATCCGGTCTTTCTGATCTGGACATCCACCAGTAACTTTGTTCGCCATCACGTCCTTAGTATTTAGCATACTTGGGCATTCACACAAGACATCAATAAGAGAGGCAAATTTATGTGAAGTTCTTTGAAAGTCTCAAAAGAACTTTTTGAGGCTTTTCAGTCCTCCTCCTTGCTCTTTCTTAGTCTGTGAGGGAAATGGTGAGTTGGTGGTCGTTGTCTTTGTTTTGCAAATGAAGGTTGTGCATTTTGTGTCGGCCTACGATTTGCTCGATGTCGGTGGATGGTCTGGTCTTACCAACTTCGGTTGCACCTCTCTTCTCAACTCTTTATATGCGCATCGGATCTTGTCTTCCACTTCTAAAGTGATGGCATTGATCTGCTAGGGGTTAGGATCTCGTCGCTTGGTAATCCCCTTGCGGCCTCATATTTTAGTGTGTTGCTATTTGACCCACTTGCTTTTCAAGATTTCGGGTGGCTACTTGGTTCATTAAATGCGCTGCCATCCTTGCTTGATTTTTACGCTAGCGGTGCAGGTCTCCATGGTACCTGCGGTCATACCACTCAATGCGTTTCTTTACTCGCCCATCAATGCACCTACTCTGCGTGCGTGTTGTTGAGGTTGCATAAAATTCGCTTTTGATTTCCACCCAAGAAGAATTCGGGTGGCCACCGCGATTACGGTAGGTTGTTTCCAAAATTACGATTCTGTGCACATTCCCAACAAAATTAGTGATTAGGATTAGCTCCACAAGATTACGCATTATGCCCATTATTACACAAATTTCACAACAACTCGGAGCTTATTTAGGCGCATTAACACGGCCACGGTGTTGGTGCATACTCAGTTTATTGACGAGTCAACATTTGATGTTGAAAGCGAAGCTATTTGTGCTGCCAAGGCATTCAAACCCTACCTTACATCAACCACGATCTTCTTCTGTCCCTCTTGATGATTGACTGTGCCCTCTGGATTTCCTTGTGCAATTATTGTTCAACAAGTGTACAACTCATCATTCGTCTTTTCCAAGGCTTGCCCACCCATTGCGAGTCTAGTAATATTTTATTGTGTGGGTCTAGACTTTCTACAAGGTATGGGCCGGCACTTCATTTGATTGTTGATGATGGGGACGGAGTCTCTCAGCAATGACAGAATCTTTCCCAAGCCATATACAAGTTCTCCACAGACCCTGCTTGGGGCAGGTATCTCACTTCTCAACTTTGCGGTTTTGCACGAAGGAAAAATCGATAAAGACTTTCTAGCCAAGTCATCCCTTGAAGTAATGGAGTTCGGTGGCTCAGCCTTCAGCCACTTTTTCGCCTCTCCCAACAATGAAAATGCAGGAAGAGGGTTAGCGGACATAATGCGCCAGACCTGCCTTAGGGTAGGGACAACGTGTCGCTTATCTCAAGAAAGCTCTGTAGTCTTCTTTGCTTGGTCCTCATGTGCCATTCCGGTGGGCCGGCCACTAGAATGCTTAGCATTGCACCATATTACCATTTTAAGCTCAAAGTTTCCTCCAGGGCTCCGGTTTTACGGATACTAGGAGTCACATTTGTACCGCTAGTGGGATGGCCACTTCGCGGCGGGTCTATTGCCATTAATGCCGATGCGGTTGTACTTGTCCGGTGGTTGTTGTTGTACCTTTTCTTAAAGTCTCTTCAACTTTTGCTCTAGAGCTATTCTCCTTTGCAAATGGATTTGGCGTTGAGGAGTTCAAGCAACGGCCCACAAGCTCTCTATTTCCTAGCCCGGCTCGCGGGACAACTGTCACGTGCAAATAGACAAACTAACACCAAGTTTCTCAACACTTAAGGAAAATTTAAAAATCACACAAAAATAGATAAATTATCAAAACTTGTAGGAGTCCCAGAGCAACGGCGCCAAAAACTGACGTGCCGCAGAATTATGCAGGTCGTGCAAGAAGTAATATAGTGACTCTTTTTAGAAACAGGATTGCTCCGAGGCAAAGAGTGGACCCATTCCTCTAGCTACCCATTTCTAGTGTGATCTTAAATACCTTAAGTGTTGGTCATTGACATTTTCGTTTGGAGAATAATTAAGTCTAAGTTTGGGTCAACGAAATATTACGAAAGTGCTCTAGGAGCAACATAGGGTTAAACCAATTAATCATGCGATAATACGATTTGCAATGGAACAAGCATGGTCCTATCGATTGTTATTTCACATAATTAGAATTGCATGTTCATGGTTTCTTGAGCCTCTAAACACGAAAATCTAGCCTCTTTGCATCATTGTGAGCGAGGAGTTTTAATTTTCTAGTCGCGGGCAATCAATTATGTTGTGGTTTACGGGGAAACGATCGGGGACTTTAAATCGTCTAACCATTAGTAACTTAGCCACTTACACCTACTTCTTGAGTGAGTGTGACATCCCAAATTGGTCTTTCATAACCAGATGTGTCAACCAAGCAAGGTGTTAGGTATATTTCTATCCAAACACGGAACCTCTCCGAGATTACTTCATGCTCCCCACATTCTCATGTCCTGACCTAGGTAATGCCTTCTCAAGCTATTTCCCAAGCTAACAATATGCTTTTATGGTGATCAATCATAAAAACAACCAACAAAATAGAATGCAAGGCAGAAAACAACAATCAATAGCTCAATTCCAAAACAATATCACTTAAAATTACAATCATAATTCATGTCTTCAACCTAAGGAAGGAGTTCTTGCCATTCATGTTAGTAAACTACGTTAATCTACTCTAATCTACTATTAATCTACTCCTAACTACATACTTACATGAGATTGGTAGATGAAGGGAATTTGATAAACCCTAGGTGAGTTCTCATACTCCCTTCACTCTATGCAGTTTTACGAATAAAATCGTGACCCAATGAAAATAGGCTAAGGGTCCTATTTATAGTAAATGGAGAACCTGCATAATTTGGCTTTAGTGGAGCGGCTCGTGTCACGGAGTGTATCGCGAACCTTTCCAGTGACACGGAGGCATCGCGAAAATGACTGGAATTCAACAGAAAATCGGCCTTGGCGGCTTGTTGCCGCGATGGCAACATGGCACGCCCTGTGACGCGCGTCACACACTTGGTCGCGGA
This sequence comes from Datura stramonium, assembly GCA_018107945.1. Taxonomy (NCBI): domain Eukaryota; kingdom Viridiplantae; phylum Streptophyta; class Magnoliopsida; order Solanales; family Solanaceae; genus Datura; species Datura stramonium. The sequence continues at coordinate 55,328 of JACEIK010004772.1, forward strand.
GCCTCATGCCGTGGCACGTTGCCAACGTGCATGGGGCTGTTTTTAGGCAGCACACTGCTGAAGTGGCACTCGCCAAGCGGCCGTTAGGTGTTTGGGCCTCCTCTTTCTTAGAAACGTTCGTGTTGATTCCTTCTCCAAGCCTTACTTCACCAATTCATGAATTAGCTCCTCAAAAGTCATCAAAAACCTAAAAAAAAAAGGCTAATCATGTTGGTTAGCACATATCTTCACTTTTATATAAAATCACATGAAAATGTATGGAAATAGCTTAGACAACACGACTAATTTAAGCTATAAAGCGTAACACGGGACCTATATTATTTCACAATGATCGGAAGCATGAAAGAACTACCCTACCCATGACTGGGAGTTAGCTGCGGTAATTCATGCCACACGAGAAGATTTAGAGACATTACTTATATGGAGTTCACGTGGATATTTTCAACAGTCATAAAAGCCTAAGTATATCTTCACCCAAAGAGTTGAATTTAAACCGGCGTCGCTAGTTAGAAAACATTGAAAACTATGATGTGAATATTTTTATCACCCGAGGGAGAGCCAATGTGGTAGCAGAGACACCCTTAGCCGTAAATCTATGGGGAGTTTGGCATACTTGCGGCCCCGGCGGCGGGTTGGCTGAGACTTGCATCGGCTACCGGTTTAGCCGTTCGTATAACGAAATAGGGGACAATAGAGGCGGTTTCTAGAACACGCTTGATTATCATCATTAGTCATGGAAGAGTGAAGACGGAAGTATGAAGACCCTGCTTGCAGGTTCGGCTCGAAGACAAAGTTCAGCGAGGAGAGGTGAAAAATTTTGAATTCTTAGAGAGGATGGAGTGTTGAGACATAAAAGATCGCCTTTGTATTCAAGATGTTGCGAGAACCGCCGGCGGATTATGGATGAGGTACACTATGCCGTTATTCTCTCTATCTAGGTTCGATGAAAATGTACCAAGATGTAAAGAAATCTATTGGTGACGGGAATGAAAAAGGGAGATAAACGAGAATTTGTAGCACGATGTCCCAATTGCCAACGGGTAAAGTTGAACATCGAAACCAAGCGGGCGACCCGGGGATATAGTTGTGCCTCTATGGAAATGGGAAACGATTAATATGGACTTTGTAGCGGGGATTACCTCGCACCGGTGCTTAGATATGATTCTATTTGGGTAATCGTTGACAAGTTGACAAAATCCAACTCATTTTGCCGATGGGGAGCTACCTTTTAGGCGAAGATTATGCCGAGGCATATTAAAGAAATAGTCGAAATTTGCATGGTGTTCCATTGTCAATTATTGCCGATAGGGGCGCGGTTTACAACTAAGTTTTGGCAATCATTTCGAGAGAGGCTTGGGGACGCGAGGTTAACCTAAGCACAACCTTCCATCCTCGGACGAGACGGGAAGGCAGAACTTACCATCCATACGCTCGAGGACATGTTACGAGCATGTGTTTTAGATTTTTAGGTAGTTGGGACCAGACATCTACCGCTTATTGAATTCACCAATAATAACAATTATCATTCGGCAATTCGGATGGTGCCTTATGAAACATTATATGGGCGGAAGTGCGGATCTCCAGCTGGTTGGTTTTGAGGTAGGTGAATCGGCATTAATTGGGCCGTATATCATTCATAAGTCGAGAGGAGAAAGTAAAGCTTATCGAGGCGATCTACGGCGCCAGGCCAGAAATCTTATGTTGACGTGTGGCGCAGAAACTTAATTTAATGTGGGTAAGCTGGGTATTCTGAAGGTTTCACCCATGAAGGGTGTGATGAGATTTTTCAAGAAAGGCAAGCTCGGCGAGGTTTGTTGGACCTTATCGGGTCGCCAAAGAATAGGCCGGGTGGCATATGAATTAGATCTACCTCCAATTAGAATACATTCACCCAAGTTTTCATGTATCAATGCGAGGAAGTGCATAGAAGATCCCTCCCGGGTGTCTCGAGTCCAAAATGTTCGGGTCACGAAGGGATTGGCTTGAGAGTTCATTAGCCATACTAGACCCGGTAGATCCGTGGGTTAAGAACTAAAGATGTTTAGCCTGTCAAGGTGTTGTGGCGTAAAGGGAACCGAGAGTTGAATTGGGAAGCATAAGATGATTTGAAAGTCAGATATCCTCGGTTATTCCGGACTTAGTCGAGATTATGCGGCCCAGTATGTTGTTATTGTTGTTTCATGAGTTGCTTTATATTCATGTAAATGTGGAGTAACTGACTCCGGTTTGTGAAATGAATACTATAGTATCATGTGTTGTACACTGTATTGGACTTTTACGCATTTCAGGATTTTTAGATAGTCCATGGGGAGACTCTAGAAATTTTTCAAAATAAATAGTTGCAAGTTAAGATTTCTTGCAATGAAGTTATCATTCGAGGACGAATGTTCTTAAGGGGAGGATGTTACACCCCCATAAGTTTCCTAGCACTTAGTTGGCCTATTCGCATGTTGGTTGAGTTTTAGATGCCATACGTGCGATAAAAAGGGGCTTGGGAATGGTCGAACGAGTGCCAGAGTCGGATTTTCGCAAGAGAGGCCGGAACATGCGCGAGAGGGCAGCGTGGCACGGAGCCCTCCACACTGATGTACTTGTGCTTGAGCTAGGTGGTGCGATGGCAGTGTGCCACATTGCCATGCTTAGGGCTCCAAGTATATAAAAGCCTCACTCTTTATTTTCATATATTTCACAAGTTAACGGCCGGGAAATAGAGAGGGGCGAAGGGTTAACATAAATTTCCATTTGATTACGGCGTCAAATCTTTTCAAAGTTAAATTAACTTCGGTAAGTATAAGGCTGCGAGGAGCATTTCTACGGAATTTGCGAAAATTGCCCGGCGAAGCGTCGACCCCCGATTCAAAGTGATTGGAATTGCTCCAAACTAGTGTTAATACTCCTAGGATTAAAGTAGTATTTCTCACTTCTAGACTTAGAAATTTCAAGTTTTCGATCGTTCTTTGATTAGTCGAAGAATAGTTAGTAAGTTATATATATAGTATTATTTGTTTTATAGTATAATAATAGAATTTAATTTATTCCTTCGTGAATATGATTACAATTGGGAGAATAGGCGGAATACTAGCCGAACCTCACCCAGTTAATCGGTAAACCCGGCGGTTAAGTATGTAAAGCCGGTTTCTTTCGGCAAGTTAGTTGTCCCAGTATAATAAGCAGTATATATTCGGTAAGTATTTCATAAATAGTATAGCGTACTCGGTATGAAATTTAGTAAAGCACGTTAAATATTATATCGTGTTTAGCATGAAACTTAGTAAAGCTTTGACATAAGTCCGGCGGACTATTTCGAAAAGTTATATCTGCTTTAGTATGAGATTTAGTACAGCATGTCGGAGATTATATTATTATTATAAGATTACGTATGTATTATATGCGATCATTGTTATCGGTTGAGACTTGATTGTATTGTTTTGGGTTGGATTACCTACTTAGTGGCCCTAGGGTTAATAGTTGTATCAACTCGTCCGCCGGAGGGCGAGGATACGTCGAGCTCTACGGTGGCATGTCGTCTCTAGTGACGAAGATTGGATCTGCGGTTCCCATATTTTGTCGTGGTTGGCCTTTATACCCCAGATCAAGCGCTTGCGCTAGGTGTTGATTCCAGAGAAGTCCTACGAACTGGTACAATTATCGTCGAGGGTCAGCGGGCCCAAGTTTCATAACCGGGGGTCGGGTTGCTTATAGTTACTAGTTGATGTGGTATGACCTAGGTAGGGATAAATAGATTGTGATAATTGTACCTTAGAAACATGGGGGCGAGGTAAGGTTTATGTTGTGTTATGTTATATGTATTATTTTAGTTATGGTTAGATAGAGACGGTAGGATGCCACGTTACCGGGTACAACTCCTACTCTTTTTAGAATAGTTAAGGTTAGTCTAGAACCCACTATCCCAGTCAATTTCGATCCTTTTGTCTTTCTTATTTCTCCAGTTACTATCGGTTTCATTATTTACTTTCGGTTATTTTGATTGTTTCTTTGCATACTCGGTACGGTGGTACGCGCCCATTATGGGGTCTTTTTGCATTACTTTCCTAGAGTACTCAAAGGCAGGAGCGAATCCCTCGTAGTTCCAGGTTATCGTCTGAGCCTTGACTCCTTTCATCCGAGGAGCTTGAAAGACGGTTTACTCTCCTTTTGATTGTACGGTAGCTGGGTGGCGGGGGGCCTTGTCCCGACCATCTTAGTATTCTTAGAGGCTTACAGTTGTATCATATTCCTGTGGTCATATTGTATGTGATGGTCGTGTGGGGCCTTATTCGGTGTTTGTTTGAGTAGCCTTGTCGGTCACGAGATCGGTTTAGTGTTCAGTTTCATTTCTCGAGATATAACTAGACAACATGGTGGCCTTGTCGGCTGCATAGGATCTCTTGTAGTTGGTTGTTCTAGTTAGTTGTTTTATATCCTTACGGTGGCTATAGGCACTTTGTCGATTCGGAGAATTTGTGTTTACAAGCAGATTATATAGCTGTCGTTTTCTTGAATCACGGAGATAGAGCCCGGCTGGCACCAAAAAGTGCTTAGGCTCGGTTAGTCCGGTAGTCGAGGTCCTAGTAGGGCACCGGGTGCCGATCATACCTCCCAAGGTGGGGCATGTGACACTGCTATGGTAAATAACTCATGTTTATGACTATTGTACGATTATGATTTCGGCATGTGCCCTACTTTAATGTTCATTTTTAACTTTTACTCTCGATCTTGATTTACTATTTTATGAGCACGTTTTAATTTCTCTACATGCTCAGTACATTCAAAGTACTAACCGCATACTCTATGTTACATCGTCTCATGATATAGGTTCGGTGATAAAGACTCAGCCACGACGTTAGCTCACTCTCACTTCAATCTAGTTCCATTCCGGAGTTTGGTGAGTCCTCATGATCCAGGAAAACAATTTTGATTTGTCTCTTTCTCTTATTTCTCCGAGTTTCGAGACTTAGTGAGCTAGTTGGGGGTGTTGTCCCTTGACTCATTGTATGGTTAAGAATCTTTTCCAACGGCTATGTATAGATGCTCTAGCATTATTGATTTGTTGTCTACCCTTATGCTTTATGATATGCATACTTCCACTTATATTTTTTTCATATTTTATATTCCACTTAGTTATGCTCCAAATCATGTTATGGTGTGTCATAGTTAGATTGGAGTTATTCGTAGTTCCGAGGTCATCTCCAGGTCAGGGTCCCTTTGACAGGTTGTGATGGATCTAATTTCCCATTATCAGTGATGTTTAACTCAAGTCAACTTTTATAAGGAGAGAATAGCGTAGGGAGTTATAATAAGAGTGATTGACATGATTGAATTTTATGATAACTATGTAGTGCCGAAAATGGATACTTTTCAATTTAGGATAAGGTCTAGTTGATCACTAGAATGTGAATATGATAGGTACAACATTGTGTATTGCTCGAGAATAAAAGATTGTATACACTAGTTATTTAGAAGGAGAGCAAGGATGTTTGTAAGGTATGGGTCGTGATATAAGACGATCATGCTTATGATTTATAAAATTCTAGGATGACATATTACGAGGGACCTAAGATGGGTGGGTCGAGAGGATGAAAAATGTTGACATATATGTTGGTGAAAAAATATTTTAGACAAAGAAATGATTTTAGCGGATGCTATAATAATATTTGCTAAACATAGGCAATATTTTTAAGATATGTATTGTAATTGAATGCCTTTATAAATAATGTAATTAAATACGCAATTATAAAATTAAGAAAACTCAAGGTTAATTCTCTTTGTTCTAAAATAAACAAAAGATATGGTAGTATGGATGAAAACAAATATGGTACAATAAATAAACCACTCGGTAGATAATATCTAGGTTAAAGCACATAGGTTACACGAAGGACCACTTGACAAGTATTACACGTCCTAATGTGCAAAGGGACTCTTTTTCTAGAAGCAAGCCTATATTTCAAAATAATTCAACAAACGATAGAGTGATCCAAGTCTTAGACGTATCAAAATGTATAATTGTCATTTCATCTTCATAGAATTCATTAATTACATTCTTTGAAAAGTAAAGAAGAAAAGGAAATAACCATATGGGAAACATAAATATTGTGGGCATCGGGAATTCCATGATAGTTTTGAAGGTGCAATGAGTCAATTTCTTTTGAGTCCAAACTCATCGTGGGATGTTTCGGTACATCAAGTAGGGCCATGGTAGATAGTAGGCACATATGGGCCTTATACCCCGGACTAGAGACTTATTCCCACATGTAAGGTGCTTTGGTATTTTCCCTAAGGAGATGAAGTCATATATAATCTTTCTTAATCAAATTAGAAAGCTGTCGGTGTTCCCTTCCCAAGCTCTAGTCTCAACTCATGAGTCAATTTCAAATCATGCATAGTTTTTTGTGGTACACATCTAGGAGGGTATGCTTGAATTTCAAAGTGAACATATCACATCCCAATGAATGGTTAGATTTGTTAGATTAAGGCACTTTTTATAAGCGGCCCAAACATACCTCCAGCTTCCGTACGTGTAGTCTTGAGAGGGGACTATTTGTGTTTTTACCAAATTGTCGTATCACCTAAATGAGAGCCTAAGTTTGGATGCCACATGAACCTACCAACTCTATGTAATAAAGTCTACAACTTCTCAGCGTAAGCAACTTCGTGCTTATACGATAAGCTAGTTCCAATAGATATGCATGCAATGAGGCTTATGCATTAAAATATACCAATCAATGGTAATTAATGCGGGCAATCCATGAGCGGAGATCATTCTTTATGTGTGGGTAATCTGTTCAAACAATCGTCCATATGTTGGCCAGGTGGATACTCGTGGAAATGCTCTATAGCCCATATTTGAAGAAGTAAATTACAGTCGTTGAAAAACCTCACTCCGTGACTATATTTAGACAAAACCCTTAGCATCTCAGCTAATAACATAGGGACACTATAATGATCTTTTCTCATCAGAGTTTCTTTCAATAGTGCAAGCTATCGAGCCCGTGCCTATGTCATCTTTCACGCTTTCTATAGGAAGGATCAAAGCTGCCAACAAGTTATAGCTAGAAATGATGAACCACCTATCCTTACATTTGAGAAGAGAACATAAAGAACTAGTCTTTGATAGGTCGATAGCCATCCTTGAGTCCATACTTTCATGTAGAAACTCTAGAGGAACCTAATTATTGTCAAATATTGGAGATGTAGTTCTCTCTCAAACCAAGTACCTCAAGAACTTCTTACCTAACTAGCTTTGGGAGATGACAAATTTTTTTCCCTGATAGGGTAGATCGATTTAAAACGACAAATTTCTCCGGTGTTGAAGTTATCTTGAAGTCATTGAATTTGAAAACCTCCCGAGATCCCAATATTGAATGAGTTCTAGTACGATATTTTTGTTATGAACTATGTGAATGAGGGAGGTAAGAAATAAGGTATCTTCTTGATATCATACTTATGTAATCCTCAATGTTCTCTCACCACTTTTTTAGTTTAGTTGGGACAAGACAAGCATTTAGGTATTTCATAGCCTTGGGAAAATAGGTTCCATTTTTTAGAAAATGAAGTGAACAAAAGTCCCACTTAACATAGTTGTTTGGCTTGTATCGGCCTATCGGATGTCACACAGGCACATAATATAATTCGTCATTGGGTTTAAAGGAAAAACAAGTCAACACAAGGGAGGGTTTCCTAATAAAAAGTTGATACCAAGGACCGATCCATCTTAAGAATGGCCATGAATACAACATGGCCAATTTTTTCTAGATTTTGAGAATGGGCTTGAATAGCTTTGTGAGAGATATATAGTAAACTAAACCTACTGATTCTTGAAACAAAAGATTTTTAAAGGTATGGAGAAGCGCAATAGACTTTGTCACGTGTTCGAGTGTGTGTTTGTGTACAACAAAGATTGATAGGAAGTGTAATGACAATATAGGAAAAGCAATAACATTTAGTGTCTTTTAAAAAATAAGGAACACAAGTTTTATAGAGCAATGTAACAAATTCTAGTAATGTAGCTAAAGAAAATAAAAAGCCAAGTAGTAGACAAAAATAAACAAGCATCCCAAAATGGCAAGATTGCTTAAACTAAACATGCTAGGTTAAACCTAAAGTCTATATTCTCAGTGGAGTCGTCATTCTTTGACGCCCTATTTCTAACGAGGTTTAAAATAGTTCACAACTTCGTGGATGTGTTTCTTCTAGTTTGTAAGTGTTTAGAGTCACCCCCTAATTGCTAAGGTACATTTATTTTATTTTATTATTTTACCCCTCTAGGAGCTCCACCTTTTTTATTCCCTTGGTGGCTCGAACTTACAACCTCAAGGTTGGAGGTGGAGGGTGATAATACTCAAATTACACCTATAAAAACATATAAAGTGGGCATTATCAATAAAGAACCCAACTAAGGTTGGGGTCGATCCCACAAGTAATATATTCGTGATTTCAAAAAATGATAGTATTTACACTTTTAGTTCAATTATTCCCTAAAGGGTTTTAAAGAAATAATCAAGTAAAAATATTGTGAAATGAATTGTTGTTATCAAATTTATGCAATTAACTAGGAAAGTGTTCCCCATGGCTTCTTAACTAGGTTAGATTTATTACACTTATAATCTATTTCAATGCCTTTATAGAACTAATAAATTATGTTTTTATCCAAGCAGGTTGATTCACCTACATTGTGACGACTACATACTCAATTACAGGTTAGGTCTCATGAGCGATTTAAAACTAACCTTTATCAATAATTCCAAATTAACTTTTAAATGAATTGCGGCTCAGGGTATTCAACAAAAATTAATTTCAAGGCTTTTTTATTCTTTTCTTTTCTAATCTCTATCTATAGATTCAAGAAAGAAGAGAATACGGGCCAATCTAATGTTTTTACATCATTAAGATACAATTAAGCATGAATAAAATAACAATAAAAGCATCCTTCTTGGTTTAGAATCACCAGTGTTAACCTAGTTTGTTATTCCATCATGGTTCCCACAACCATAGTTGTGGGTTTAACTACTCATAATTGCGAGAGAAAATCGAAATCATGAAAGAAATCATAATAAACAATTAAAATATTGAAGGAATAAAACCCACGATTCAATTGCACAGTACCATTTAAAATAAAGAACACAAAGATGAACACTTGTGTTTCTTTCGTATTACATTTTCTCCAAGAAGTGTTGGGAAACTCAAAGAAATGTTGAGTTATGATCATAAAGTTAATTTCTAATAAAATTAAAGTGAAAATATTTGTAATTAATGAAATCCTTTCCTATGTTAATAAGGATTCTTTCATCGGGATGACTGAGTGGCCCAGCATGCGCTCTGAGACGTGGCTTTTATTCGTAGTTTGAAATGCGGCATCTGAATCTATTAGATACGGAAATTTTGTATGACTTGTACATTACCACTACAAGTCGTAGGTTTCATTCATGGTCAGAGACTTAAAAAATATGTCATCTTGATGATTCTCAGTATCAGGTCCTTCATACAACTCGTACCATATTGGTAATCAATTCGTGCCTTGAGGATTCTAAGTATATAATCCTATGAATCTCACCACGAGTCTATCAATATGACACGTACATTGGTGTCACAACTTGTGGCATGTTCTCGTACCGGGATACGCTGGTAGACATCTTCTAATTCCACCACGGACACTCGAGGTACGGCTTGTACTATTAGTCATACATTGAACTTAGCCTTTGTACATTCTCGGATTACGCTATGATTATAAGGTACGAATTGTACCGGGCGGTCACGGCTCATGTTTGTAACTTTTAGTTAACCATTTTTCTGCCTTTTGCCTCTTATTCCAAAATCTAATTCGAGATCGATTTCCCTTAAAAATAAAGTAAAAGAACCTCATATCCATATAAACACACCCAAGTTATTACATTTTTTCTATGTTTTAAGCATCAACGAGTTACGCCAAACCACGGCGAGATCAACATCCTCAACTAAAGTCCTCAAAAGCAAAAACACTACTACAAATATGACACTTAACTAGAAAGTAAAATAGAACAACAATGTCAAAATTTGCACACATGACCACTTTCAGTAGTAACCTTTTTTTTACACACTCAAAACAAGGATTGCTATGTACATATAAAACTGCAACTCATGACACAAAGGGATCTAGAAATGGAATTAAATTATTAACAGGCGAGCAATCCTCTCATTTTACATTATTTGCAGATAACTAATGATGTATTGTGGGTTTTGCGGCACATTCAACGCTCAAAAACTAAGAAAATAGCATGGATTTAGGTGTATTTATATATGGATATGAGGTACTATTCCTTTTGTTACAAGATAAACGGGTGTTGTAACTAAAGATTGCAAAGATAGCTTAAAAAGAGTGCAAAATGGGAAAAAGTGCAGACCACGGTACGGATCGTAGGAAGGACTCCCGATTCGTCTTTGGTGGCATGATTCTTGAAAGTTAAGGTTAGTATATGTGACCCACGAGTCCCAGAGTATGATTAGTAGCGAGCTTGTACGAGTCTGATGAAATCGTGATGAAATCCGGAAGAATTGCATGCAGTCGACTCTTTCTATGAGGAAACGTCGACCCATAGGAGACGAGGTACGAGTCATACTATTACGAAAATTAGAAGTGATGAACTTTAGAAAAACTTCAAAATCTTTGATTCAAAGTACGAACTCATGATATGAGCCGTGAGTTGATAGTACGATTCATACCCGAGATCCAATACTTAGACAGAATTTAGCAAGTTGAGATTGTACGAGAGGAAGCTACGGATCGTAGGAGCATGCGCTATGAATCGTAGGTCGAGTCGTGGCCTTGGCGGCAACGAGATATGGAAATTCTCCTTTGTTGGCTTGGGAAAAGGATTCTTATTAATGCAGTCCTCGGCCCACAGGGGGAGTAACGGGTTGTGGGCGATCGTCGTGAGGGAGTAGGGTCATGAGATTCTTGTTGGGGCCCGCAAATTATGCCGGGTCGTACAGTAATATAGTGGCCCTTTTTAAAGAGACGGATGTCGAACCCACGGGCCCGGACCAATTGACTAACTATCTAGTTCGAGTGTGATGTTAACTACACAAGTGTTGGTTTTAAAAGTTTTCGATAGAGTTTAATTATGTCTAATTGTGGTCGAAATATTCTGAATTCACTCTAGGTAACGTAGAGTTAAAGACGGATAATAATGCGCTACTATGATTTGCAATGGTTAAGAATGAAACTATCAATTGTCATCTCACATAATTAGAATTGCATGTTCATGGCCTTCCGAGCCTCTAAACACGACAAAATAGCCTCACTACTACATTGTGAGCAGGGATGCTAATTCTAGTTCGTGGCAATTCAATTACGTGGAGGTGGTTTATGGGGTTATGCAATTGATTAGGGTCCTTCCATACCTCCAACCCATTCACCAACCTTAGCTTCACAACTACTTCTTCGAGTGGAGGAGTGACAAATCTAAGCCGGTGTCTTTCTATCCTCCCATTATAGCAACCAAGCAAGGTATTAGGTATATTTCTATCCTAACCACAAAATCTTATCAAAAGACAAGAACTTGCTTCCTACATTCTCATGTTCTTACAGGTAACGCGGATACACACTTTGGAAATCGCCTCATGATTCCAAGAGGCCGAGGTTGCAGCGGCCGGCGTGGCACGCTGCTGTGCGGCGCAATGGCATGCATGACACGGCGCTGGGCCAGCCTTAGTCTCTGGCGTGGCTGCAGTGCTGGCATGTAGGGTGCGCACCTTGCTGCCCTTCTCTCGCGCACGGCATTGGCGTGGCACGCGTGCAGGCGCGGCACACTGCTACCCGACGTATTTATTTTGGCGCGGCTTGACCTTGCCAAGGCATGGTTCCTTGCGGACTTTTATAATCCGCTTCCGACTCCATTCCTCTACTTCACCAACTCATAAGTGTGATGAGCCGCAAGTGTATGCAGTCGTACAAGTAATATAGTGGCCCTTTTTAAGAACCGAATGTCGAACCCACGGGGACTAGACTATAGGGTAAAAACTTTTCGAGTGTTAATTTACTATAACTCTAATAATGAAGACAACGATGTAAAGAAAGTTTTTATATTTTGGAAACTTTTTATACTAAAGTAAAATATTTATACAATTGAGTCGAACTATGAATGCGAGCATCTTGAGGCTAAAACGAACATGAAAGAAATTAATTATCGATCTACGTGGTTTTTCTTTTCTCTGGACACTGTATTCGGAACTTATGCACTGGATTAAAACTCTCGTATTTAGCTTGACTTAAGAATCATGAACCTTCCACCTACATTTACGCTGATAAGAAGAAATTCAAGTTCTAGCCATACAAAATCGATTCCACACTTGACTATCGACTTTGAAGGTATATTTCTATCCTAAAAAGGTAAATCAATTCTCAATTTTTCCAAACTAAGGAGAGATCATATCCTATTAATTCACAACTTTCCGAGTTTCTTGCCCTCTAGGGTGAAATAGGACTTTTTGGATTTACATTAGCATTGGCCGAGATATCAATGTAGTAAGAACAAGAATTAAAACAAAAACAATCATAGAAGAAAAGATGAAACAACCCGGATAATCAACAATTACATTTCAATACAATGGTTTATAACCTGTGAAAAGGGAATTTAGCCACTCATTTGTGGATTGAACATCGTTAAATGAATGTTAATCATACAAACAATTGAAAGAAAGAAGAAAGGGATAGAGAAAACCCTAAAATTTTCGTCCTCTCAATTACACTGTAACCCACGTTCTTGCTCCACCAAGTGAGAATATTAAAAAATGAACCTAAGTGTTACATTTTATACTGGTGGGAATTTTCCCAGAATAACAAGCAACGTGTCACGGAGTGTATCGCGAATTGCCTCCGTGACACGTTGTATACGGAGCACTTCAACGTGTCATGAAGTGTATCCGGGCCTCCCAACGTGTCACGGAGGCATCGCGTAGCCGCGCCAGCGTGTCACGGAGGCATGCGAAACCCTACGGAAATCGCCCAATTTATTCCAACTTTGGTGTTTCGCTCCCGATATCATTCCTCACTTCACCAAATCTAGATTGGGTCCTCCAATGCATTATTTCCTTCAAAAATATGGACTAATCATGTTGGTTAACATTTCTTCTCATTTATATAAAATTACATGAAAATGTATGCAATAACTTGAATAAACAAGACTAATTTAAGTTATAAAGTATCACTTGGACATGTTATTTTTCCCCTTTGATCAATTAGTTCCTCAAATTCATTTTAAACCTACAAAACAAGGACTAATAATGTTGGTTAGTACATATATTCACATTTATATAAAATCACATGAAAATGTATATAAACTAATAGATAAACAATACTAAATTTAGTTATAAAGTAGCACTTGGGCATGCAATTATGCCCAAGATCACAACCCTACACTTAAAGCCTTGTCCGTCCTCAGACAAACCTTTTTACATCAATGCACATGAAGACTCACACATATCTAGTTTTAGCAAGATAATTCAAGCTAGAACTACAATGATTATTTGAGATAACAAGTTAAAAAATAGAGCATGCACGATTTAATCAATGAAATGATATACAACTCTGTTAAGACTTCTTAACCTCAAGAATCGACTCTCAATCTTGGCAAACTCATGCAAATCAACCGATCAAGAATTCCGACATTACTGTTATCTCTCCTTAAACATGTGCCCTCACAACATAAGCGAGTTACCCATTTTAACTCATGACTTTTCAAATCACACCATGTATGGGTATATGAATAAAAATTACGCTCGCTCTCACAAAGAATACACATGCATCATGTAGTGACCCATGAGTTTGCCCTTAGTGTTTCACTCCACTAATTTAAGGATGTATGAACGTAAGATCAAGTAGGACTTAATAGGTTGTAATGTAAGCTAAGGGACGGAGTAGGTATTATTGCAGCCGGTGGCCATTGATATCTTCCTCAAGCGCTTTTAATAACTTCAACCTTAATTAAGGACATCTCTTCTTACTTCACCCTCATTCTTTTCAATCTTGAATTTTTTTTTCTTCTTGTTCCCATTTCTTTAAGCACACTCAACTTAGTGGTAAAGAATTGCTTAAGCAATTTTTTCCATTCATTTATTTTCTTGCTCCCTACTAATAATCAACCATTTTCACACAAGTGCACCTTTGTCCTTTTCTCAACTTTCACAACTTCTACTTTTTCTTCTTTTTCACGCTTCTCACTCCTTCACTCTTTGGAATTTTTTCACTTAAACGCTTGAGTTTTGGATAAAATTCAAAACTAATGAAAGGAAAGGATTAAGCTTCTGTTGTAGCTATCAAAGAATAGGCTTAAGTCTCAATGGGGCTAACTAGGATTAAATATTCAAGGTAGGTAAAGTGAGGGATAAAAATTAGGTTCATTCAAAGAAATGCCTAAATCATCTCCTACAATTCACATCCTCCATTTTCGTTTTATATACACTAGGCAAGTTCTAGACACTCCACGGTAGCATGGAATATTCGAAAAACTTACACTCACGGCACATGCTCAATTCAAGATATATTCAATAGACCTTTACTCGGCCCCTAATCACAGAATTAAAATTAGCGATCACATTGTAGTCCAAATTCAATAGCCTAAGTGTCTAAAACAAGTTGCCACACTTCTTACATGCTTCAACACTAACCACACTTGTATCTTACAATCATGTATAGCACATAACAAGCACATCAAGCCATCAATTAGCCTTCTGGTTCAAAAACCAAAAACCTATTGACTAATTTTCCTCGAGACGGTCGTCATCCATCCATCGTCGGAAATAGTCTCTAACTTTGACTAAAAACATTATATACAGAAGAAAAAGAAAACATTATATTATTCTTCGGTTCTAAAGACCCCGTGAAAAGAGCGAAAGAAAAACCAAGCGAGTGATGAAGTCATGCTTAACTCACAAAAATTTTTAAAATTTTTGAATATTTCTCACAAACATTACATTCACCAAAAATGCGTTAAGCACAAAATTTTTGAAATTTTCCTTACACACTTGAATCATGCTATGTCCTCATAGCATCAATTTAGAACTAAAAAGGATGAGAAATACTCCACACGAGTCTCTATGCCTAGCTAACAACATGCTTTTCTTCAAGTTATCATAGGTGGGTGTTTGACCCCACACTTCTTCTCTTCCATGCTTTTTAGCTTCCTCCTCACGGGTACTCGGACTTCCCTTCCATCCGTGTAACTTTCAACCAAAAACACAAACACAATGAAAATAACAAAATCAACACCAACAAAAAATCATAATTTGTACTGTGTTACCCTTGGGTTGCCTCCCCGAGCAACGCCTTATTTTATGTGTCGCGGCATGATGTGGGTCCTTTTCGGGACATCCTCATACCTGGAGTTCCCGTTAGAGAACCATCTCCTTTTCTTTTTATTTTTAGAGGAAACGGCCTCCACTTTGTTCCTCTCTTCCTCCAACTTCTTCACACTCACGAAGCCCTTTATCGAGACTCGGAAGGTGAACACTTGTCATTACCTTTGACCATGGTTTATGGAATCCTCCACCCCACACTCATCCTCGACAACACTAACGCAGCAAAGGTTTTACGTAGTGTGTGGATGGGTTAAATTTCTTAGTATACTCGAAGGAGTTCTTCTTCATCCTCTACCCTCATTTTCGGGGTCCCTGCTCTCTAGTCAATCATAGCTCCTCTAGGTGGACAAAATGTGATCCCGAATTAAGGTACACGGTCATCAACACGAAAATCTAAGATAATAAAATCTACTTGAATTATAATAAACATACCTACTTTGATGAGAAGGTCCTCTATTATTCCATCGGAGGTGTCACTCGCGACTTATCGCCATTTGCTGACATCAGCCTCATTGGCCTCGGTTTTCCCAATCCCGGGGTGTTGAATAAAGATAGGGGCATTAGATCAACTGCTGCCCCTAAGTCTCACAAAGCTCGTAGCACCCTCAACTTTACCAATTTGTATGGGAGGGTAAAAATCCTGGTCTTTGAGCTTCTTCGAGAATCTTGCTCGGTACCACATGAATGCACTCCTCAGTTAGTGCTATGATGGAAATCCACCAATATGACTTTGTTTGCCATCACATCTTTCAAGTATTTAGCATACTTGGGCATTCCTTGCAAAACATCAATAAGAGGCAAATTTATGTGAAGTTCTTTGAAACTCTCAAAACTTTTGAAACATTCTCCTCCCTCCTTGCCCTTTGAATCTACGAGGGAATGGTGGTGATGGTCTTTTTGTGGATGCACTGAAGATTGTGCATTTTGTTGCCTAGCACTCGATTTTCTCCCTTGTCGGTGGATGATGCTGGTCTAACCAATTAGTACACCTCATTTCTTTTCTCCTTGGTGCGGCATCGGCTAATTTACTTCTGCTTCTCGGGCCAAATGGCATTGACACTGCTTAGGGGTTAGGATCTTTGTCTTGGTAATCCCCTCTGCGATCTCATGTTTTGGCTGACTCTATCGACCCATTTTTTTTCAAGATTGCGGGTGGCCACTGTGATTCTTTAAATCACATTTGCCATCTACTTTGATTTTACGCTAGCGATGCAGGTCTCCATGATTTTTACTGCAATGTTTCCTCCGTCTGTTGCTCAGCGACCATAATTACGCCTATTCTTGATACTTGTTTGTTGAGGTGTCGATAACTTTGCTTTTGGTTTCCACCCCAAGAAAAATTCGGGTATTTTTAGCAATTTACATTTGCAGTTGTTTCCAAAATTCGATTGTTAAATTTGCACATTCCTAACAAAATTAGCGGCCGATTACGAATTGGCTCCACAAGATTACGCATTGTGCCCATTGTTTCAACAAATTTTGCACCAACTTGGAGCATAGACATTAACCTGGCCTGTTGTTGGTTCATACTCGGTTTATTGAGCGAGTCATCATTGTCTTTGGAGCAAGCTAATGGTGCGCAAGGCATTCATTCCATCTACCTCTAACAACCACACGATCTCTTTCTGCCCCTCTCGATGACTCGTTGTGCCACTCACGGATTTCCTTGAGGAATTCTGTTCAACAAAGTTTACAACTCATGTAGTCTTCTCCAAAGCTTGCCCACCCGATGCGAGTCTAGTAATGTTTTCGTGTGTGGGTCTAGACTTTCTACAAGGTATGAGCCGGCACTTCATTTGATTGCTTGGTGATGGGGACAGTCTACTTAATAGCCAGCTTGAATCTTTTCCCAAGCCAAATATAAATTCATCAGGCTTAAACTCGGTATTTCACTTCTCAACTTTGCGGTCTTGCACGAAGGGAAGAATCTAATAAAGAACTTCTTAGCCAAATCATTCCATGAAGTTATGGAGTTTCGTGTCTCAAACCTTCAACCACTTTTTGCCTCTCCCAATAATGAAAATGGGAAGAGGGTAAGTCGGACATGAATCCGTGGACACGCGGTGGGGACAAACGTGTCCTAATCTCAAGAAAGTTACGTAAGTCTTCTTTGCGGGTCCTCATGTGCCATCCCGGTGAATTGACCACAGAATGCTTGGTGCACCATGTTACGCTTCAATTCAAAGTTCCCTACGGGCTCAGGTTTACGGATGAGTTCTTAGTTATGTCTTTTGTACTAAAGAATGCTCCTACAACTTTTATGGATTTAATGAATAGGGTGTTTAATCAGTATTTGGACATGTTAGTGATTGTCTTCATAGATGATATTCTCCTTATACTCTCACGAGCGAGGAGGAGCATGCGCTCATTTGAGGATTGTGGTGCGAACTCTCAAGGATCATCAATTGTTTGCTAAATTCGGCAAGTGTGAATTTTGGCGAATCTCTATGGCATTTTTGGGCCATGTAGTGTCTAGAGAGTGGTGTGTATAGGTGGACTCCCAAAGATAGAAGCGGTGAGGTGGACTGAATGGCCGAACGCAGGGTGTACGGAATTCGTGCAAGTAATATAGTGGCTCTTTTTGAAACCCCGGATTATCGAACCAAAGATGGACCCATTCCTCTAACTATCCATTTATAGCGTGAATCTTAATTACCTAAAGTGTTGGTTATAGACATTTTCGTTTGGAGAATATAATTAAGTCAGTTTGGGTCAACGAAATATTACGAAAGTGCTCTAGGAGCAACATAGGGTTAAAACCGATTAATCGTACGATAATAAGACTTGCAATGGAATGAGCATGGAACTATCAATTATTTTACATAAATAGAATTGCATGTTCATGGTCTTCCGAGCCTCTTAACACGGCAATCTAGCCTCCTTTGCATCATTGTGAGCGAGGAGTTTAATTTTCTAGTCGCGGGCAATCAATTATGTTGTGGTTTGCGGGGAAACGATTAGGGACTTTATTACGTCTAGCCATTTTAACAACCTAGCCGCCCAACTACTTCTTCGAGTGGTGATGTGACATCCCAAGTTGGTCTTTCATAGCCAGTGTGTCGGCCAAGCAGGTGTTAGGTATATTTCTATCCCAACACGGAACCTCTCCGAGATTACTTCATGCTCCCCACATTCATGTCACGACCTAGGTAATGCCTTCTCAAGCTATTTCCAAGCTAACAATATGCTTTTATGGTGATCAATCATAAAAACAACCAACAAATCGGAATGCAAAGGCCAGAGCAACAATCAATAACTCAATTCCAAAATAATATCCTTAGAATTACAATCATAATTTATGGCTTCAACCCTAGAGGAAGGGTTCTTGCCATTCATGTTAGTAAAACTCGTTAATCTACTCCTAATCTACTATTAATCTACTCCTAACTACATACTTACATGAGATTGTGGTAGATGAAGGGAATTTGACAAACGCTAGCTGAGTTCTCCCACTTCTCCCTTCACTCCTATGCGGTTTTTCTGAATAAAATGTTGACTTTGAAAATAAGAGCTAAGGGTCCTATTATATAGTAAATGGAGAACGTGCAAAATTTGGCACTTTTGTCGTGGAGACGACTCAGTGTCACTTGGTGTATCGCGAACCTTTGCCTGTGACACGGAGGCATCGCGAACTCAGCGGAATTTAACTTAGAAAATCGGCCTTGGCTGACATGTTGCCCGATGGCAACGTGTCCTGTTGCAGGCGTAGCGTCACACACACAGTGCGGAGCCCTCATGCCGTGGCCGTTGCCAACGCATATAAGGAACTGTTTTGGGCAGCCTGCCGTGGCACCTGCCGACGCGCCGGTGGGCTGTTTTGGGCCTCCTCTTTGCCGGCGTTCGCGTGTTGATTCCTTCTCCAAGCCTTACTTCACCATCGTGAATTAGCTCCTCAAAGTCATCAAAAACCTACAAAACAAAGGTTAATCCGTTGGTTAGCACATATCTCACTTTTATATAAAATCACATGAAAATGTATCAAATAGCTTGAACATACGACTAATTTAAGTTATAAAGCGTACACGGGACCTATGTTCTTTCGTGATCACAGCCACACTTAAAGCCTTGTTAGTCCTCGAACAACCTTTTTATATCATGCATATGGAGAGTTTCACATAACTAATTTAGCAAGTTAATTCAAGCTACGACTATAATTATTACGTAAGATACAAGTTAAACAAGACATCTTTATGAAATACGACTATGTTAAGACTACTTAACCTCAGAATCGACTCTCAATCATTGCAAACTCATGCAAATCAGGGCGATTAAGAAATCCACATAGATTATATCCTTCATTAAACATGTGCCCTCACGGAAAAAGAGTTACCCCATCCTGCATAAAACAATTTTACATCACAACATGTGTGGGTATATAAAAAATTTACACTCCCACTCTCACAAGAATTCACATGCTTCATGTCATGACCCATAAACTTTGCCCTTAGTGTTTTACTCTACTATTTGAGGATGTAAGAATGTGAATCAAGTGATAGGACTTTGTAAGGTTGTAACGTAACTCAGTACGGGTAGGTACTACTATACGGTAATAGTGACTATCTTTCCTAAGCGCTTTTAAATCATCACGCCCTCATGGCGAACTTCCCTTCCCTTACTTCCTTTTCTCCTTGATGGTTTCTTTTTCCCTCTTTTGTTTCCCCTTTATTTAGGCACTTTTGACTTATCGGTGATGAACTCTATAAGTAATTTTTCATTACTTTATTTTCTTACTCATAACGATGATCAACCACTTTCACACAAGTGCACCTTTGTCCTCAGCTTCTACAACTTGCTAATTTTCATTTCTTTTCATTCTCCTCACTCCTTTACTCTTTTCTTCTCCAAGCGCTTAGGAGCTTTGGGTCAAATTCAAGGTTAATGAAAGAAACGGTTTAGGCTTATGTTGCGGCTATCAAAGAATAGGCTCAAGGCTCAACGGGGCTAACTAGGATTAATCTTTCAAGGTAGGTAAAACGAGGGATAAAAATTGGGTTAATTCAAAGAAATGCCTAAATCTTCTCCTACAATTCACATCCTTCATTTCGCTTCATACACACACCAGGCAAGTTCTAGACAATCGACAATAGCATAGAATACTCAAAACCTTACCCTCAACTTGCACATGCTCAATTCAAAAAAAAAAAAACGATAAATTATTTAAAAAATTACAAAATTCAAAATTAAGCTTCGACTATATTGAGTCACATTCAGAGCCTAAGTATCTCAAAAAAAGTTATACACTTGCATGCTTCAACGAACACTTGCATCTCACAATCATATCTAGCACACCAACAAGAACATCAAGTATCCATTAGCTATGGTTTCAAAAAACCCGACATCTCGACTAATTTTCCTCAAGGCAGTGCGTCATCCATCCATCGTCGGAAAAAGTCCCTCACTATGACTAAAACATTATGTACGAGACAAAAAGAAAAAATTAAAAATAAAAACTTTTATTCTTCGGTTCAAGAGCCCCCGTCGGAAAAGAACCCAGAAAGAAAAACATCTTGGTGATGAATTCATGCTTGACTCACAAAAGATTTTTCAAATTTTCTCATTTTTCCACACAAGCATTACCTTCACCAACAATTTGTTAGGCACAAAAATTTTGAAATTTCACCGAAATTTCCCTCACCCCACACTTAAATCATGCTATGTCCCCGTAGCATCAAATTGAAGCCTTTCAAGAGAAATGCTCCACTGGCAGGCCTTTAGGCTGACTAGTATGTTTTCCCTGAAGTGCACGGCCAAGTTGGTCGACCCACACTTTTCCTTTCTATGCTTCCCTATGCTTCCTCCTCAGGGTACTCGAGACTTCCCCTCACTGTGCCTAACTTTCCACCAAAAACACAAACAAACAAAATTTAAAAATAAAAAATCAAAACAAAAATCAAAATTTCAAAGTGTACACGAGGTACCCTTGGGTTACCTCCCAGCCGAGCGCCTTATTTTTACGTGTGGCACGACGTGGGTAATCTTTTGAGAACATCCTCATGCACAGGTTCTCTTTGAGAACCATCTCCTTCTTACTAACATTTGAGAGAAAACAGCCTCCACTCTGTTCCTCCCTTTCTCCAACTTCTTTTCAATTTGAAGCCCTTTATCGGACTTGGGGCTGAACACTTGATCTTGCCCTTAGTAGTGCACCTGTGGAATCCTCCACCCCACACTCATCCTTTGCCAAAACATTAACTTGACAAAGGTTTCGCCAGTGTGCGGATGGGTTTAGCTCTTGGTAGACACACAGGAAGTTTCTTCTTCATCACCGACCCTCATTTTCGGGGTCCCTTCTCTCAGCCAATCCATAGCTCCTCACGTTGGCAAGAGATAGCCGTCCCAAGATTAGGGTACTGGTCATCAGCACAAATCTAAAACAATACAAATCGTAGGTATAATAAATTTACCTACTTTGATGAGAAGGTCCTCTATGATTCCATCGGGTGTCACTGAACTTGTCGGCCGAGTTTGCAACATCAACCTTAATAGGTCTCAGTCTTCCCAACCCCAAGTTGTTGCAGAGAGGAATAGATAGGCAGCTACGATTATTATAAACCTAAATGCTTCAAGCCAGTCTTATTTTATATTGCTATAGGGAAGTAAAAGCTCCAGGATCTTTGAGCTTCTTGGCGCATTTCATCAATACCTATTAACATCTTTCCTCAGTCAGTGCTGGTGGATCCATAATCATCTAACTTCATTGATACATCCTTTAAATTATTGCATACAGGCTTTCTTTGCAAGGTCATCAATAAAAGAGGCAAATTTATGAAGTTCTTTGAAACTCACAGAACTTTTTGAAACCCATTCTTCCTCCTTGCTCTTTTTTTAGTCTGCGAGGGAAGGGTGGTGGTGGCCGTTGTGCTTGAAGCTACTTGATGAAGGTTGTGCATTTTGTTGCCCGGCACTGCGATTACTCCAATATCGGTGGGTGGTCACAGTGCTTACCAACTCAGGTTGCACCTCATTTTTAACTCTCTGAGCCTTGCCATCAGCTAGCGTCTTCCACTTCTAAGGCCCGATGGCATTGACTTGGGGGGTTAGGATCTGCATCGCTTAGTAATCCTGCGGCCTCATATTACGGCATTTGCTATTCGACCCACTTGCTTTTCAAAGTTGCGGGTGGCTACTTGGCGATTCATTAAGTCTCTTTGCCATCCTCGCCCGATTTTTACGCTAGCGATTTTGGGTCTCCATAATTTTCTGCGTGTTTCCTCAGCTCTTGCTTTGCTACTCACGCCCATCCAATGCGCCTACTCTAGCGATACGTGTTGTTGAGGTTGCATAAAGTACCTTTTGATTTCCACCCCAAGAAAATTGAATTTGGCCTAGCCAATTCTGTTAGGTTGTTTCCAAAATTACATTCTGTGCACATTCCCAACAAAAATTGGCGATTCGGATTGGCTCCACTTAAGATTACACATTATGCCCATTATTACCACAAATTTCACACCAACTCGGAGCTTCCTGAACTACATTAACACATCCTGGTGTTGGTGCATGCTCGGTTTATTGAGCGAGTCAGCATTTGATGTTGAAACGAAGCTGTTGTCTTTGCAAGGCATTCAAACCCTCTACTTACTCAACCACGATCTTCTTTCTGCCCTCTTGATGATTATTTTGTACCACTCTGGATTTCCTTGTGCAATTCTTTGTTCAACAAAGTGTACAACTCATCATACGTCTTTTCCAAGGCTTGCCCACCCTCATTGAGTCTAGTAATACATGTGGGTCTAGACTTTCTACAAGGTATGGGCTGACACTTCATTAGATTATGGCGATGATGAGGTGAGTCTCTCAACAATGACTTGAATCTTTCCCGAAGCCATATACAAGTTCTCATCGGGAAGCCTGGCAGGCGAGCCTCTCACTTCTCAACTGCGGTTGCTGAAGGAAGAATCGATAAGGAACTTTCTAGCCAAGTCATCCCTTGAAGTTATGGAGTTCGGTGGCTCGGCCTTGACCACTTTTCGCCTCTCCCAGCAATGAGAATGGGAAGAGGGTTAGCGGACATAATGCGTGGACAGCTAGGTGGGGGCAGCAGTTGTCACTTATCTCAAGAAAGCTCGTAAGTGTGCTACATTGCGGGTCCTCATGTGCCATTCCGGTGGCCCGACCACTAGAATGTGACTGCACCATATTACATTTAAGCTTAAGTTCCCTCCGGGCTCAGGTTTACGGATAAGTCACATTCGTCGCTAGTGGGATAGCCACTTGGCTTTGGTCTTCTTTGCCATTGCTTCCAATAGGTTGTTCTTGTCCGCGGGTGGTTGTTGTTGTACTGCCTTTTCTTGAAGTCTCTTCGGCTTTTGCTCTGAGCTATTCTCCTTTGCAAATGGATTTGACGTTCGAGGTTGAAACAACGGTTCCACAAGCTCTCTATTTCCTAGCTGACTCGGCGGGACAACCCGTCACTGCGAATAGACAAACTAAGACCAAGTTTCTCAACACCTAAGGAAATTTAAAAAATCACACAAAATAGATAAGTTATCAAAACAGCCAGGAGTCCCCGACTGTGGCGCCAAAAACTTGGCAGAGCACTTAAGTGCAATTCGTGCAAGTAATATGAGTAGCTCTTTTTGAGAACTAGGATTATCGGGCCAAATTTGGACCCATTCCTCTAACTATCCATTTATAGCGTGAATCTTAAATACAACAAAGTGTTGGTTATAGACATTTACGTTTGGAGAATAATTAAGTCTAAGTTTGGGTCAACGAAATATTCCGAAAGTGCTCTAGGAGCAACATAGAGGTTAGCAGATTAATCATGCGATAATAAGACTTGCAATGGAATGAGCATGGAACTATCAATTGTTATTTTACATAATTAGAATTGCATGTTCATGGTCTTTCGAGCCTCTAAACCACTGGCAATCTAGCCTCAACTTTGCATCATTGTGAGCGAGGAGTTTAATTTTTCTAATCGCGGGCAATCAATTATGTTGTGGTTTACGGAAACGATTAGGGACTTTCGTCTAACCATTTAACTCAACCTAGCCGCCCAACTACTTCTTGAGTGGTGATGTGACATCCCAAGTTGGTCTTTCATAACCCCCGTGTGTCAACCAGCGAGTGTTAGGTATATTTCTATCCCAACACGGAACCTCTCCCGAGATACTTCATGCTCCCCACATTCTCATGTCCTGACCTAGGTACCTTCTCAAAGCTATTCCCAAGCTAACAATATGCTTTTATGGTGATCAATCATTAAAACAACCAACAAATCGAGAATGCAAGACGGAAACAACAATCAATAACTCAATTCCAAAACAATATCATAGAATTACAATCATAATTCATGTCTTCAACCCTAGAGGAAGGGTTCTTGCCATTCATGTTAGTAAAACTACGTTAATCTACTCCTAATCTACTATTAATCTACTCCTAACTACATACTTACATGAGATTGGTAGATGAAGGGAATTTGATAAACCCTAGATGAGTTCTCCCACTTTTCTCCCTTCACTCCTATGCGGTTTGAATAAAATCGTGACCCCACGAAAATAAGAGCTAAGGGTCCTATTTATAGTAAATGGAGAACCTGCATAAAATTTGGCGCTTGTCGTGGAACGGCTCAGGTGTCGCAGTGTCGCGAACCGCGCCTCCGTGACACGGAGGCATCGCAACTGGAATTTAACCGAAAATCGGCCTTGGCGGCATGTTGCCGCGATGGCAACGTGTCACGCTGCCCAGGCAGCGCGTCACACACACAGTGGTGTGAGCCCTCATGCCGTGGCCGTTGCCAACGCGCTATGGGTTTGTTTTTGGGCAGCACACTGCCGTGGAACTTTGCCGACGCGCCGGTGGGCTGTTTTGGGCCTCCTCTTTAGACGTTCGTGTTGATTCCTTCTCAAAGCCTCTACTTCACCACTTCGTGAATTAGCTCCTCAAAAGTCATCAAAAACCCTGCAAAACAAAGGCTAATCACGTTGGTTAGCACATATCCTCACTTTTATATAAAATTACATGAAAATGTATCAAATAGCTTAGACAACACGACTAATTTAAGTTATAAAGCGTACCACGGGACCTATATTATTTTCGTGATCACAAGACCCGTCAATCCTACGAGATATTAGGAGCTTTTTATGTGTAGTTGGCTACTACAGGGAGGTTTTCTAAGGGATTTTCATCCATTGCGGCCACCGTTGACTAAGTTGACCTAGAAGAATGTCAGAATTTCGGTGGTCGGATGCTTGTGAGAAGAGTTTTTAGGAGTAGACTCAACTCACTTTTGCCCTAGTATTGACCCCTCTTGGAGAGCATAAATGGTTTCGTTGTGTACTTTGATGCTTCTAGGGTTGGTCTTGGTTGTGTGTTCTTTGTAGGATGTAAGGTCATTGCGTATGCCTATAGGCAACTTAAGGCTCATGAGAAGAATTATCCAGTAGCATGACCTAGAGTTGGAAGCTAAGGTATTTTCTTTGATGATTTGGAGGAAACTTGTATGGGGTGCATATGGATGTGTTTATGGACTATAAGAGCCTTCAATAGGTGTTCACTCAGAAGGATGCGAATTTGTAGCAAGGAGATGAAACAGAACTTCTCATAGACTATGACATAGTGTCACTTTATCTCATCCATGAAGGTAATGTGGTAGCGAACGCTGTAGTAAGAGGCTGTCCATGGAGAGAGTGTCTCATGTGTGAGGATGGGAGAAATGAGTTGGTGAAGGATGTCCATAGACTTGCTCGTTTAGGGGTTCACCTTTTAGATTACACATGGATGGTGGTGTTATCATCCGGTCACGGTCAAAAAGGTGGACGAGGACGTATGAGCTCTTGAAGAGTCCGAGAGGAAGATCACCCAAATCATGGGGGTGGCCCGGGGCAGAAGAGCACATGCTTGGCCTCCCTACCAGCGAAGGAGTTGCTCACATATGGTTTTGTCGGTGGAAGATAGTCGGGGAGTTGGATCGGCCCCATAGATTGGGATGAATTTATGATTATGTTCTGGAAAAGTTTTTCCCTAGGGAGTTGAGGGGGAGGCAAAGGGCGAGTTCATAAACTTGAGACAAAACGGCATGATTGTCCAAGAGTATGCATTAGGTTTTTGGTTGTCAAGTATGCATTGGAGATGTTGCTTGGCTAGGCGGAGGGCTCATATAAACGAGGTTCGTGAATGGAGTGTCGAACCTTGTGAAGAGCGCGGGATATTTATGTTGCACAAGGACATAGACTTTCCACGTTTAGTGATATTCTCTCAACAAATTGAAGAGCAATTGAAGGAAAAAGCGAGAGAGGCCAAGAGGGCTAGGACGGGAGATTGAGTTTTTCCCTCGGAGGCCAGAGTGGTGGAAAGCTGCTCATGCTCCAAGCGAAGATGTCGGCCCTAGCAACCCGGCGGCCGAGTGTTCCATACAGACCCATGGTAAGGAGATTACTTATCCACTTTGTAAGAACTATGGGAAGCACCATTTGGGAGAATTCATGGCGGCTCGGACGCTTGTTTTTGGTGTGGCAAGAGTTGGGTCATAAACACGGTGCGTAGCGGCCAAGCAAGGCGAGGGTAGGGCCTCAAACAACCTCTTCGAGTAGCTCCAGCCAACCTACCCATTTCGGCGGGGTGCATCTCATCTAGTGTAGGTGGCAAACAATATCAAAACCGCTCCCATGCCTTGGCAGCGCATCAGGATAAGGGCAGTCGCCGAAGTAGTCACGGGTATGTTATAGATTTCTCGCGTTACTCTTCGCATGTTCTAACACTAGAACCCGGTATTGAATAGAGAAGCTCTTTGATGTTTTGAGAAATTGTGGATGTATGGTGTGAAATAGCTATGGGTATGAGGAGTTTGCAGTAAATGTTGGGGGTAGGGGAGATGTCAAGTTAGTAGGTTTAGCCCCAACCTTAAGAAAGATTCGAAGCCTTAGAATGATGGCTTAAAGCTAAGGGGATATGGTAAGTATGTGAGACAATTTGAATCTTGAGTATGCTAGTAGGGAGTTCCGGCCCTAATAGTTACGGTATGTCAATCCCTTCGAGGTTGAGATAATTCCTCTTATATTTGATTGAAGCTATGATCTACCCATTCTTATATGCGGACTCTGGAATTTCTAGATAGGCGCCGGACGGCGATGCTAGTCTTACTCTATGAGGAATCCTTAAGGCTCATCTTCATGTTATAAACCGGCTATGTGTGCTTTCGTGCCTTCCCGAGTATGTTCGGCTTGAACTCGAGTCTCTAGAGTTGCTTCCAGTAGCCTAGTAGATGAGGGTACCGCATGTATGTGCTCCAATTTTAGATGTGATGAATTATTTGTGCTCATGAGTCCTTTACTTTCTGTTAGACCGAGATATCATGAATTCTAGCTCGTGTCAGCAATTTGAGAGTGATGGCTCGAGTCCATATCGGCTAAAGTGCTAGTTAGAAGGAAAGAATCCTTCCGGTGTTTACACTAGTTCCATGTCGAGTTTCATGTATTTCATCCCTCTGAATCTTACCATGCATGTATGATTCGGATATTTAGTTCAACTATGTAAGATCGGCCAGTCGGACTCCATCGGTTTCGGTTGTAAATGTTTAGTATTGGGGATATTAGTTCTTTCCTAGTTTTCAGCATGTTTAGCATACATTCGGTGATGAATGTTCTCAAGGGGAGATATTATAACAGCAAAAAGTCTCTAAGACTAGACCCCAAACTAGTGAGTTGAGATATTTCAATGCCCGGACTTTTAGGCTAAGTTTGGAACCGTTCTAGGTGTATGGATAGATGCGAGCCCAATAAAATTCTATGGATACTAGGTTTTAATACAAATCCTCAAATGTTAGAAGTGCAATGGATACAAATTAAGGTCATAAGGAACTTCTAGCACAAAGTTGAGTTGAGAGCCTTCTTAGCGATTGAGTTTTCGTATAAGTTCTAGCAAGGTTCAAGTTCTAACATTGCCGGTCCCATTTTACAAAGTGTTTTGGGTGATTCAATACATCCAAATTGAATCCCTTTGAAACTTCTTTCCAAAACGTTTGACCTTGTGTCGATGGATTCGGAGTAAAATATTATGAGCAATTTGGTGAAGCTGACATCATAGAATGATTCGTTAGGTGACTTATAAGTGACCTGTTAAGCGTAAAATTGCTTGAAAACTTTAGTTTCGAAGGGACTTCACAATGGTCAAGTGACCCGTTAAGTCACCTCACAACTCGTTAAGTGACTCATTAAGTGGCGAAATTTCATGAAAATCCCATTAGACTTCACGGATTGGATCTGACTCATCCGGTACCTCACGAGTCATGATGCCTCATTATTGAGGACAGCGGGAGTCACTTTCACAGCATGAAAATTTAAGGGCATTTCGTAAAATTCTAAACTTCTAACTCTAAATTGCGTGGTTTAAGTATCATATGGGGCGTTTTTAAGTAATTCCTCCTTAACTAAACCCTCATTCGACAAAAGACCTCAACCTCTTCTTCCTTCTCTCTCTCAAAACTCAAGGATCACCTACGGCTTCTTGAGGGCTTCAAGGTTCAAGTTCAAGTGCGGGGGATTCATTGTCAGTATGTAGGACTTCAACAGGATCTCCTTCCATCTATTTAGTAATCCAAAATTTGATACTAAAATCCAAATTCCTTAATTTTCTAGAAAATCATGCTTTAGTGTTTCAATTTATGCATGAATTCTCATATGTTCTCCCCGAATTCTAAGACCCGTCATGGTTAATAGTCGATTATTCTTATAGTTACTACACCTTCTCGGGTATGTACATGATATGTGAAAATCATGATTTTTAGAATTTTACCATGATTTAGCATAGAATTTCAAAATGGGGTTCATTAAATATTACATGCTCCCACCATGAACTCATTATATGTTTAAAGCATGAGTCGATCATATGGGTTCGTAAATCTAGAATATATGATTTAATGTATGTTGTGATAAGATTAGAACTTATGGGCTTGGGTGAATATAAATACGTATATGCATACTATGATTTTCGGGTATGTATAAAAGTATGATTTGGACATATGGATCTCACATGAATCTAGGGTATACGCCATGCGTTATGAACACGGGATTTAAATGTTGTGGATATGTTTAAAGTATGATACGATTCTAGAGATGTCTCATGAATGTAGAATGTATGATGTAAATGATTATTTGGGATAAATTATATGAATTATGATGATAAAGCATGAGAATGATCCTTGATTTGGGCTTATTGTTGAAGTAGAAATTAGCCTTACTCAACTCACTAAATGAGTTAGTATGATGTAATTAGTTGAATCCTCATGTCTCTGATCGGCTGAAGTAACTCATACTAGACGAATGACGTCAGACTATTGACCTCCATGCTCTAGTATAATCGGGACTCTCCATAGCCGAGAATGTTTTCCTTAGTAAGTCAGGGGACTCTTATTAGCCGAGAATGTTTCCCCTCGGTCGGTCAAGGACTTTCCATGAGAGAATGTTTCCCTTAGTCCAGTCGACTCTCCATAGTAGAAATCACTGCATAGTCGATTAGGGACTCTCCATAGCGAGAATATTTCCCTTAATTCAGTCAGGACTCTCCATAGAGAAATATTTCTCTTATTACGGTCAAGAAATCTCCATAGCGAGAGAATGTCTCCCTTAGTCGATATCAATTTGCTTCGGCTCCGTATAATTCTTTCGGTTAAAATCGGTTGTGATTGGACTCAATTATCGGCCAGATAGTCGGTATAGTGTGGGATAGTAGTTACAACTTCAGTTCTCAATAATGTATGACACTTTACCCTTATGCATCAATTTGATTATAATTCAATAATGTTTCAAATAAAAGCTTAATGTCAACATCATGTATCTCGAACGGGGTTGTTGTATTCCAGTTTGAATTTTCATATCGATGTATCTAGTTGATTTCCTTCTTGTATACTTGCATGTTTAGTTTACTTACGCTTCCCACGCCTCGGTACATTTCAAGTGCGGCCGCACAATTATGTGTTATATCGTTTCATGATATAGATTCAGGTTTCTAGACTTAGCCACGTGGTTAGATATGCTCCATTCCCATACTCAGTTGCTTATGGTGAGTCCTCATCTCAGTATACGATTTATATTTTCATTTATGTTTCGGTTTTCAAACACAGGAGTTAGATGAGGCTTGTCGGCCAACTCATCAGAGTTTAGGAGAGGCTTCAAGACTTGTATAGACAGATTTAGCTTTGTATCGGGAATTTTGTTACATTTGTTCTTATGGATTTCAATTGGAGCGCTCTTTCGATTAGATTCTACTCGGTTATGTTTACTTTGTTAGTTGTTATTACGATAGTGTTATGTTGTGATTATGTCATGGGTCGACTTGAGGCCTCTCGAAGTTCTTTGTCACGTGTCTAGATCTAGGACTATGTTCGAGTCATGACAAGAGTAGTTCCATTGTGCCTATAGGTCGCTTCATTTCTTATATCCAAGGCGAGGAAGATGATTTTAAGGTTGTGTGTACCATCTAGTTGGGATCAAAGGATGCAACGTGCGAGACCCAGATCTCTTGATCGGTTCCTATAGTGTGTGAGTATCGGGAGGTGTTTCTAGATGATCTACTAGTAATCTCAGTGGGAGATTGATTTTGGTATCGACCTAATCCCACGTCTGCGGCCTATATCCATCCCTCCTTCTGAGAATGGCTCCAATCGAGCTAAATGAGTTGAAGAGCGATTGAAAGATCTCCTATGGGATTCATCGGTAGTAGTAAACCCCCGTAGGAGCTTGCACCGATTCTCTTTGTTCGGGGGAAGGATGGTTCCCTTAGAATGTACATGATTATTGGCGAGTTGAATAAGTCCACAATCAAGAATAAAGTAGCCCTTCCCGAGTGTTAGCTTGTTTGACCAACTTCAAGGTTCTAAGTATTTCTCAAATATAGACCTCAAATCCGTCTATCATCCTTCGAGTCAAAGAGAGTGACATCCCCAAGACAGCTTTTAAGAATTTGGGTATGGTCACTTTATGAGTTCATGGCTATGTATTTTGGACTAACGAATGCTCCTACGGCTTTTACGAACTTGATGAATAGGGTACTCAAGTTGTATTTTGATATGTTTGTGATTTTCTTCATACACGATATTATCATATACTCTTGGAGTGAGGAGGAGCATGCCGCTCATTTGAGGATTGTGCTGCAGACTCTCGGGTCCAGAGTAGTTGTTAGCTAAATTCAACAAGTGTGAGTTTTGGTTGTACTGTTAGCATTTTTGGTCCATGTAATGTCTAGAAAGGGTGTGCGGTGGACTCTCAAAGATAGAGGTGATGAAGGACTAGCCAAGACCGGTTATTCCTTCGGATATCGGGAGTTTCTTTGGTTTAGTTAGCTCTTGCGGGAGGTTCGTTGAGGGATTTTCATCCATTGCAACACGAATTGACTAAATTTGACCTAGAAGAGGTCAAATTTTAGTAGTTTTGGATTCCTGTAAGAAGAGTTTTTAAAAAGCTAAATACTCGACTCACTTGACACTATTGACTCTATCGGGAGGGCATGGTTGATTGTTGTATCTTGTGATGCCTCTGAGGTTGGTCTTGGTTGTGTTTTGATGCGGCATGGTAAGGTTATTACGTATGCCTCACAAGACAGGTTTAAGACTCTTTAGAAGAATTACCCCGATGCATGACTAGAGTTGTGAGTGGTGGTGTTTGCATTGAAGATGCTGTAGACACTACTTGTATGGGTGCATGTGTATGTGTTCACGAATCACAAGAGCCTTGATGTGTGTTCCTCGAAAAGGACTGAATTTGCAACAAGGAGTGGCTAGAGCTTCTCAGGACTATGATATTTGTCCTTTATGTCACGCCCCCGCCTTGGGGGGTATGAATGGCACCTAGTGCCCTACTAGGACACGAGCTGGCGGACTCACGAGCCTAAGCACTTGGTGCTGGTAGCTCTTCCGTTCACGGAATCAATGGGCTATATAGCGGTTATGCATCTGACTGACGTGCTAGGCCAATATGCCCTGTACAACAACAACGGCTAACCGGGAATTTCTTTAATATAAAGGGAACCTATGCGGGGGCGACAAGGTACCATGCGACTAGTTACTTATGAATCAAATAACAAATTCTAAACAGCTACGTGGCCAGAAAAGGTCACCACTACTAGCGGATGAGGCCCCACACGGCCAACATAAACAACTAAACATAAGCACGGCCCCACCTGGCCAGGCACAACTAACCACGAGGAATATATACACAATGCAAGCCTCTAAGAATGCGTAAGATGGACGGGACGGGGCCCCGGAGCCTACAGTACTATACCACAAAAGAAAATGATATAAACCTACGAATATCAAGCTCAGGATGACGGAGCTAATGACTCTACATGCTTGGTTAGGATCACGAGGATCGGCTCCTCGTCTAGGTACACCATGAGGCAAGTAATGCGGCGCCCCAAACGGGCGTCGGTACCACTAGTACCGAGTACGTAAAGCAAGCGAACATAGCGGAATATAAGCAACAATACTATACATTCGATTATTGAAAGTGTACGGCGTCTGGGCGGCGGAATCTAAAATAAGCTTATACGTACCAAGGTAAGGTAGAAGCATACCTATATCGTCATGGCGACACAAGCTGTCTATCGGCTAATAGATATCATGTATATACAATATATATAACATACAAGGACCTATACCGGCCCCACGTAAATTCGGAAGGTTCCAACCAACACACTATCTATATACCCCTACCCGAGGTCAAAACCATCCAAAACTAAAATATCCACCTCTCCTACTAACTACGAGCACCTTCCTAGGCCCACAGGTATACGACTTGGGCTCTGGGCCCCGGCTATAAATGTATCACGAGTCAGGACTCCTCTTGTAAACTATAATGCGTATACGGCATACTATAAGCGCCCACAGGCGCAAGCGCTCGACGGGGTAAGCTATCTTGCTATCTTTGATCAACTTTGATATGGGAATCTTGCATCCCATCTGCGTCTGCCGGACGGCATGCCTCAGCAGGTGACATATTTTTCACCCTACGGGCGAGTCGACCAAAGCTATTAACCACAGGGCGGAAGGAAGCTCTAGGGGTGACCTCATAGCACAAACGGTCTCAACAAACAATAACCACATATAGCAAGCATGTTCGATACGAAAATACTATCTAAATTTTGATTTCTTATTACGAACTCTTTTTAGCATTAAGCGATTCTCATGCGAGCTATACGTATCTGAGATATTATACGGCGCTCGTGTTCTTTACTAACTTTTATTAAGATATATCATAATATTATAAAAACATGCTTGCTAGATTTATACGGGACTTAATTCTCGCCTTAATTCTTTCTTCTATAGTTCACGTTATTTGCTATCTTTGGATTACTAACTAGAAGGAACTAACTACATACATTAGCCGGATTGCAGGCTAATTAGCGTAGCTCGAGTCGATACTTACCTTTATTTCTCCCAACTACATTCATATATATGTCAATTAGAACTAAATATGTTAATATTGAAAAATATCACTTTATCAAAAAACGGTTGAAAACTCGCTATTTCTCGAAATTCTAGAAGGAGAAAATACTCACTTTAGGAGCTAGGAGTATATTG
Source organism: Datura stramonium (assembly GCA_018107945.1). NCBI lineage: Eukaryota > Viridiplantae > Streptophyta > Magnoliopsida > Solanales > Solanaceae > Datura > Datura stramonium. The sequence continues at coordinate 89,172 of JACEIK010004772.1, forward strand.
ACACTAATTTGGAGGAATTTCACTTACCTTAACTCGGTAGCACGATGATTCGTCGGAAGGCAGATTTCATGAAACTAAATCCGTAGGAATGCTCATTCTTTGCTTAATACCTGGGTATACGAGGCTTGGTGAGTTTGGACGTTTGATAGCGTAAACGGAAGGAATTTCATCAACTCACATCGTGCCCTACATTTTCTAGTTGCTCTCTAGAAATTATGTGAAATTAACATTAAAAACCGAAGTGATGGCTTATATACTTGGGCCTGGACAGGGCCTCGTGACACGGCGCCATCGCGGAGGCCCACCCTCCGCTGACACGTTGCAATTGCGAAGGGGGCTCACGCCCAGGCTCCTCCGCGATGGTTCGACGGAGTCTCTTATCCGATCTTTCCCCGGGCCTTTTCCTAGCATGTATGGCATTCAAAAACTCTTATCCAACATGCGAATAGGCCATCTACATGTTAAAAATTTACGAGGTGTAGCATCCACCCCATAGAACATTCGTCACCAGAATGTAAGCTTCTATTTATAGAAATCCTCAACTTACTCAACATATTCTTGAAAAATTTTGGCGAGTTTCCCTAATATGGACTACCTCGAAAACCTGAAAATGCGAGAAAAGTCCAATACGGGTACTCCATATAATACTAGCATTCATCACATAAAAGACTAGAGTCGACTATCTCATTTTATACATATACTATAAGGAATTTGTATAAAATATGATATAACATACCTCTTGGTTGAATAGGCTTGGAATAAGTGAGGATATATGACATTCATAATATTCTTCTGCTTCCCAAGTCATCTCCTCTCGGTTCTGTTACGCCACGAGTACCTTGAAGCAATATATTTAGTTCTCAATCTACGAATACATCTTGTCTAGATGGCTACTAGAACCTCTTCATAGGCCGGCTCTCTAGTAACACGGACGTCTGGTACAGGACAGTGCGGATGGGTCTCCTATGCACTTTCTTAGCTGGAATCGTGGAAAACTAGATGAGCAGATTCTAATTACGGAGGCAAGTTCAACTCATATGCCACTTGGCCTATTCTTGACAGATACGATAAGGCCCAACGAATCTCTGGCGGGGTTACCTTTCTTCAGAATCTCATCACCCTTTCATTGGAGATACTCGAAATACCCAGGTCATTCACATTAAATTCGGAGTCTCTACACCGCACATCGGCATACGATTTCCAGCGGCTCTGCCACGGTCGATGCAGGCATTCCATGAAGTAACCTTTACCTTCTCCTCACGGTGATGGGTGTTATATCGGTCCAATCGGCGCGACTCTTCCACTTCAAACCGGTGGCGGCGTTCTACATTTCCGCCCATACAATGCCTCAAGGCGCCATCCCAGATAAATGAGTGATAACTATTATTATTATAAGAAAACTCAATTAGCGGTAAATGCTCATCCGGCTACCTCAGAAGTCTAGCACACACTCTCTGCTTCTTATCCTTGAGCGTACGAATAGTGCGTTCGCTGTGCATGCAATGCAGGGTGGAATGCGTGCTCAAATTAATTTGCGTTCAGACCTCTACGGCTTATTTGCCAAAATCTAGCTGTTCATTGTGCTCCTCGATCGAGATAATATGATACTAGAACACCGTGTAATCTAACTATTTCACGATATACAATTCGACGTAGTTTTCGGCGGAAAGTAGTTTTCAAGCGAAATGGGGCGGATTTCGTCGATCACATCAACTATTACCCAAATGGAATCATGTCTATGCACAGTACGGGGTAATCCTGCTACAAAGTCCATGTTTATTGCTTCCCATTTCCAGAGAGGCACAACTATGTCCTGAGTCCAATCCACATGGTTTTACGGTGTTTCACTTTTACTTGTTGGCGGTTAGACCTTTGGGCTACAAATTACACTATTTCTCTTTTTCATACTTGGCCACCGGCCAATCCATACCCATAATGGCATCGAAATCAATCATTCTCTAGTTCTACCAGATCTGATGATCGACGATCAGCAACCTCTGTTGTACACCCTCGATAATTATGCTAGCTATAATGGAGTCACTTAGAAGCGGGTGTAAATGCGAAAAGGGGAGCTGTACGAAGCAGTCCACGGTGCAACAACGAAATTTCGAGCCACAAATGGGGTAACGTAGGACAAAGTGGACCCTGGATCAATCAATACATAAGCGGGGTATGAGCAAATAGTCATCATACATGTTACCATATGCGAGACGCCTGCGAGTCTGTCTCCTTGGTAATGCATAAGTCTGGCTTGAGCCGTGCACGAGAACTAGAAATCTGATCTACCTCGACCTCTGCTTGCTGAGACACGAGGCCTACGCCTGCTGGCTGTTGGAGCTCGTGGCCATGCGATGCCACATCCTGGCTATCTGGCTACCTTGCCCCCAGGTACAGACAGTCTTTCATCATGTGCCCCTCACCTTGCATTATATGTAACACCACTGTGGAGCCATATCTACAAGCTCGGTGTGAGGCCGAGTGCAAATAGGGCGGGGTGGGGATGTGTATACCTTTATGCTACCCTCCTCTCACGAGGTGAATCCACCGTTCGAGGCGCCACCCCAACTCACGGCGGTCCTCGGCGAACAAATCTACCCTCTGCTGTTGTGATGGGTGGGGTTTAGGGGCTGGGTCCTCTACGAGATCTCCCTCGTATTTCATCGATCTATCCACTGTGGCTGTTTGGTCACGATCTATACGTCTACGGTCTTACTTGTTGTCTAAGGCCCTCAATAGTCTAGGCTAAGGCACACTTGCACAGGCAATGTCCATATCTTCCTTAATGTAGTTGTCATGCATCTCTCAATATATTAAGGTTTAAGACCATAATAAGCAGTGGACTCTAGATGGCATGGTGTCCACAAAAAGCTGGAGCATAGAGGGTTAAGGAGTCAAGCGCGGGGGCATACTCACCGTACGCTCCTCGCCCCTGCTCCAAGTGCAGGCGATCCATCAGGGCTGGCCAGGATCTCGGAAGTGGCAAATAACGATCCGGGGAAGGCCTCAGAAGTGGACAGTGGGAAGGGGCAACATCTCTCCCTTGAGACCCTTCCGGCTCATACCATAACACGGCTATGTCTCGAGCTAGGAATATTGCCATCTCAGCGATTACGTAGGTGTCACATGCATGACACGGAAGATTCTCTACATACGATCTAGGAAATCCACGGGGTCCTCTGCACGATCGACCACAGTGAGCGTAAGGGACCTAATGCCAAAATTCCACGACCCTTGAAGCGCCGAGATCCACACAGTGGCTCTGTTGTTCACAGTGGCAACGGCGCGGTAGTGGCATCATTTTTGCCAACACTACTTGGCTTGCCGCTGCGAACTTTACGGGCGGATGGTGTAGGTACGAGGCTATCGGAGGTGGTGTCATTCGAATGGCTCACGGTGAGGTGGGGCTGCTAGGAAGGCTGTGATGATGCCTCTATATCGCCCTCGAGATTGGGCTAATTCTAAATGGAAGTGCGAGGCATCCTTCGGTGCCTTCTCTGCTGCATTATCCAGTATACACTGTGTGAGGAGGTATTGACTGATACGCCATTTTAATTTGTAAACAAAAGAGTATGATAAGTTTTAATAATTCAACCTATCTTTGTCTTGCTCTATGTACGATTGAATATGAAAAGAGTAACCATCCTATTATGCCTTACCGCCTCCTGCCTATAGTATGTGGTGCACAACACATCCATAGATTAGATTCTACTTAGCACGGCTTGAAGACTCCTGGACACGACTGCTCATTACCAAGTTTGTCATGACGCCTTGGGGGTATGACTAGCACCTAGTGCCCTACTATGACTTGAACTATTGGATTACTAAGCCTAAGCACTTACGGTGCTGGTGGCTCTAACTACGATTCCACGAGTCAACGGGCTATATAGCGAGCGTAAATACAGCCCCAGGCCGGATAGGACTATATCCACTGTACAACAGCAACAACAGCTAACAAAATTTCTTTAATATAAGGAACCAATGCGGGCCGACAAGGCCACCATGTCTTTACGACTAGTTACTTATGAATCAAATAATAGATGCTAGCAGCTACGTGACCGAAAAGGTCACCACTACTAGCTTGGATGAGGCCCCACACGGCCAACATAAACAACTAAACATACGCACGGCCCCACACGACCGGCACAACTAACCACGGGGAGATATATACATGATACGCAGCCTCTAAGAATGCGTAAGATGGGCCAGACGAGGCCCCGGAGCCTACCGTACTATACCACAAAAGAAAAATGATATAAACCTCACGAATATCAAGCTTCGGATGACGGGGAGGCGTGACTGTCTTTGGCTAGAATCACCAGGGATCGGCTCCTCATCTGGAACACTGCGGGCAAGTAATGCGAGCGCCCCAAACGGGCGTCGGTACCACTAGTACCGAGTACGTAAAGCAAGGCGAACATAGCGAGGATATAAGCAAAAAAATACTATACATTCGAGTAGTAGAGGTATACGAAACTATCTAGACTCGCGGAATCTTAAATAAGCTTATCTGTCTTTGAAGGTAAGGTAGGAGCTTACCTGTCGTCATGGCAATCTGCTGTCTATTAACTAATAGATATCATGTATATACAATATATATAACATACAAGGACCTATACCGGCCCCATAGTAGAAGGTGCCAATAACACAATATATATACCCCTACGGGTCAAAACCATCCAAAAGTAAATCACTCAACTCGCCTACTAACTCGGCGAGCACCTTTACACGGCCCCCTAGGTATGCGGCTTGGATCTACGGGCCCAGCTACTCGCTGTCAGTGGGAGGACTCTCCTAGCTAATAAGCGCAATGCAGCATGTAAACTATAAGCGCATAGCGCTTCGGCGGGGGTAAGCTATCTTGCTATGTTGATCGGCTGATATGGGAATGCTTCATCCCATGTTCGTGCTATTGCGGATGGCATCTCGCTCCTTGGAGTGACGTATTCTAACCCTGCGGTGGCAGGTGACACGGCTATTAGCCACAGGGCGGCAAGAAAACTCTAGAGGGGGGTGCCCTCATAGAACAAACGAGGTCTCAACAAACAATAACCACATATAGAAAGCATTTTCGATACGAAAATACTATACGAATTCTTATTTCTTATTACGAACTCTTTTAAAATTAAATTGGTTTCATCTTGAGCTATATTGTATACGAGATATTGTGACTATCGATATTTCCTTACTAACTTTGATGCAAATATATCATAATATTATAAAACATGTTTGCCTAGTTCCATCTTGGACTCAATTCTCGCCTTAAGATTCTTTCTTACATAGTTCATGCTATTTGCTATCTTGGATTACTAACTGTGAAGGAACTAGCTTTACATACCTTCGTTTCGGATTGCAGGCTAATTGGCGTAGCTCGATTAGATGCTGCATATTTCTCCCAATTGCATTCACATATATGTCAATTAGAACTAAATACGTTAATATTAGAAGAAAATATCACTTTAAATATATATATATATAGCCTAATTTTGGCTTATCGAAGCGGTTGAAAATCGTTATTTCTCGAAGGAGAAGGAGAAATACTACTTTAGGGCTAGGAGTATATTGAAACTACTTTGGAGCAATTCCACTTACCTTAACTCGGAAGCATGATGATTCGTCGGCCGAATTTCACGAAACTAAATCAGTAGGAATGCTCCTTCTTGTAATAACAGTGTCCTGGAGTTAATTTGAGTTTGGACACATTTGATAGTGTAAACGAAGGAATTTCATCAACTCTTAGTGTCCTCTATTTTCTAGTTTGCTCTCTGGAATTTATATGAAATTAACATTAAAAACCTAAGTTGGAGGCTTATATACTTGGGCCTGGATAGGGCCTCCATGACACGGCGCCGCCAGGCCTCCCTTCGTGCAATGGTGCCATCGCGGAGGGGCTCACGCCCGGCTCTCGCGATGGTTCGATGAGTCTCTTATCCGGTCTTTCCCGGGCCTTTTTCCTAGCATGTATGGCATCAAAAATCTTAACCAACACGCGAATAGGCCATCTACATATCGAGAATTTACGGTGTAACATACCATCACAGGAAAATTCAATGTAGTGGATGCCCTTAGTAGGTTTTACATAGAGAGTGTGTCTCAAGTTGAGGATGGAAGGAAGGAGTTAGTGAAAGATGTGCATCGTCTTGCACGTTTAAGGGTATGCCTTGTTGACTCGACAAACGATGGTGTTATTATTCAGAATGGGTCAGAATCTTCATTGGTAACCAAGGTCAAGGCTAGGCAAAGTGAGGATCCTATCTTGGTAAAGATAAAGGAAGCTATGCGGAATCGGGAAGGTGGAGTCTTCTCCTAAGGGAGATGGTGTCGAATTGCCGGCGGGGTGAAGGTTGAGCATCAAAGACCTAGGGCGTGATTCGGGAAATTAGTATCCCTACATGGAAGTGGGAAGAGATCAATATGGACTTCGTTATAGGATTGTCTCGTATACACCAACAGTACGACCCTATATGGGTGATTGTAGACAAGTTAGTGACTCATTTCTTACGGTTAAGACTATTTGATTGTGAGGATTATGCCATATTTTACATCTAGGTGTTAGTTTGGTTTCATGTAGTTCCCTTTTCCATCATCTCATATAGAGGTACTCGGTTTACCTCACAATTTTGGAGATCGTTTGGAGATAGGACTCAGTACTCATGTCAAGCTTAGCATAACTTTTCACCTGGACGGATGGTAAGATGAATGGACCATTAGGTCTCTTGAGGATATGTTTAGAGAGTGTGATTGATTTCAAGTGTATTTGGAATGATCACTTGCTTCTCATCGGGTTTGCTTATAATAACGGTTACCACTCTAGCATCCCGGATGGCTCGTTTGACTCTCTATGGGAGGAGGTGTAGATTACCTATTGGGTGTTTTGAGGTAGGTGAGGCTACGTCTATAGGGCCAAACTCAGTTCATGAGGCCATGGAGAAAGTCCATCTTATTAGGGAAAGGATAGGCAGCCAAATTAAGGTAAAGTCTTATACGGATGTTAGACGGAGAGAGATTGAGTTTGAAGATGATGATTGAGTGTTTTTGAAGGTGTCTCCCATGAAGGAATTATGAGTTTGACAGAAGGGGAAGCTTAGTCCCGATATGTTGGTCCTTATATGATTACGAGGAAGTTAGGAAAGTGGCATATGAGTTGGAGCTACTAGCGAATTAGCTTCGGTACATGTAGTTTTTCCATGTATCTCTACGGAAGAAGTGCATTGGTGACCAGGCCTTGGTTGTTTCATTAAAGAGAATAGATGTGAAAAATAGCCTTACCCATGAGGAGGTTACGGTTGAGATTCTTGATCATCGAGGTTTAGAAGTTGAGAAACAAAGAAGTAGCAGCTTGATCAAAAGGTTTATGGAATCATCTTGTTAGGGGAGCTAACGTAGAGCCGGAGCAGATATGATGGCTAGATACCCGCATCTTTTCCCTTGGTCAATTTCGGCATGAGGTATGCGGTTTCCTCCCTATTCGGTTCATGTCAAAGTTCATGTCTCTCAATTCCTTTCATGCTTTAGCTTGTATGTATGTTTCATGGTCGGTTCGAGTCATGTATCTCAGTCAGAAGTCAATCACTCCATCAGTTTCACTTCGGATGTTCAATATTAGGGATTGCGATTCTTTCCCAGCCTTTATTATGCTTAACCCACATTCAGGATGGAATGTTTCCAAGGGAGATAATGTAACACCCGAAACTTTCCTAGGCTTGATTCGGTATTTGAAATATGATCAATAGAAAAAGGTTGAAAAGTGTCTCGGAACGACTCATTTGTACGAGTCGTGGAAAGGAGTAACGGGCCATAAGTCAGAATCGTGGTAAGATTACGGTTGGTAGGTCGAGACCAACAAGTCAGGTACTTGACCCATTGGTCGATGTAGCGAGGTAGTTTTAGTTTGTTGTTTTGTTTTTAGGGTGTCAGGTTTGGAAGGTACGAATCATGGTATGACTCATTGTAGGGAACAATGGGTCATGGGTTGTACTCATGGGAAGGAGTAGAGGAGATGGAAGAAGTAGCAACTAATGGGTCCAAAGACCCGTCATCACAAAGAGTACAACCCGTTGTTTGGGTCAAAGTTGGAAGGATTCAAAAACTATGCATGAAACGAGTTGATGACAAGAGGAATTGGCTAGTCGTGCTATCGAGCAACGACTGCGTCCTATCTAGCCATCATTTAAAGATCAAGGAATGGGAATTAAGGCGAGGTCCTAGCAATGGGAGGGAAAACACAGGGCCGTTGTTTCAAGGAACGACCCATGGTATGGCTCGTGGCATTTGGCAATGCCATTTTTCCTACAAAATAATTAAGGGTATTTTCATAAATCCTAAGCTCTTAAGTCCTAAACTACGTCATTTTAAGCCTTGAAAGAAGTGTTTTAAAGGGTTTAACCTATATCAAGTTATTAGGCTTTTCATGCATGAAAAGCTTTGAATTCTCTTGGAAGATCAATTTAGAAATTCTCTCAATTCTTCCCCAAATTCTCTATGGGCTTTCAAAAGATAAGTTGAGAATCGGTTTACCCGGTATTTAAGGTTATGAATGAGAATTTCTTTCATTCTCATGCCTAAATTTCTCCTCAATTTCATAAATTCAAGCTTTAATTCAAGTATCTGATCTTTATACGATTTTAGCCCAATTTTATGAAATTTTCTATGATATGTCTATGGGAAATTCCGCTCATATTCCAAAGCATGTTTTAAGATTTATGGGCAGATTTTATACATAAATTGATTATAAATTCATGATATCAAGTTATTAAGTATACCATATTATGTATGTGTTATGAAATATTAATTATTATTTATAATTTCAAGTATCATGAGATATACTTAACATGAATGAATGTTTATAAATTACCCATTATGAATCTATAATTTTGACTTATTAAGTCTATTTCAAGTATGCATGATTTTAAGATTTGGGATTCAGCTCAATTTTATAAGATCGACTTACGATATGGTTTGGAGTCAATACTCCTAATTGAAACATGGTATGTTTGGAGCAAGGACTCCCCATGTTTAATTTGGATTATGCATGTAATTATCATTTAAAACTTCATTGAAAAATAATGAGACACTATGTATATTTTGGGGTAGTGTCTAGCACCAGGAGTAGGCTTGGGGTTCCTAGGTTCTGGTCTCGAACTACACACTAATGTAGGTATATATTTATTTTGGATCTCCCTTGAGAGTTTTCCTGCTCGTAAGGGCCTCGGCTTGGTGTCGATATCATGGTATCATTCTTAGCCTAGGAAAGGTATTGAAACGGCTCTTCCCACTTGAGTGTGATAGTTGGGGGCATCATGCAAGCTCTATCATGATAGTGTCGGTTATATTATGAGTCTCCCATTGTTCCTCATTATTTGATTAATTATGTTCATGACTTATGATATTGTGTTTTAGAACGAGGTTTGACCCAATGATCGGTTTATAAGCTTTTACACATGATTTCGGCTATGACAAGTCTTATGATTTCTACTTTTAGCTTTGAGTCATTGTTCGGATATGATATACCACTTACGACTATATAGGTCTCGAGATTCAAATTTCAACATTCAACCCATACTCTTTATGATATAATGATTTATATTTATATGCATGATTTCAATTAATAGTTACTCAGCATGTTTTATTTACTTTGTATATTCGGTACATTTCAAGTGCCGGCATACTCTATGTACATCATTTCATGTCTGGTCCAGAAGCGAATCCCGGACTCGGTTTCTTTGTTAGTCCGGCTCCCTAGTAGTTAGCTCAATCTCCATCATTGGTGAGTCCTCATCTTCGAGAGGACATTCGGTTTAGTGTTGGATTATACAATTTCAATTTCAAACTTTAGCGAGAGCTAGTTGGAAGTGTTGTCCATCAGTTCTATACGATAGTTGAGGTTATGGACATTATGTAGATTTTCGACTTTGTCGAGTGTTGACTCTGTTTATGATCATTAATATGCATTTGTGTTATTCTAACTTCCACTTATTCATGTTTAAGTTATCGAGTTCTACTTTGATGTATGCTCTTGGTTGTTATGTTCATGTCATGGGTCGACTTGGAGCCATTCGTGGTTCAGGTCACGTGTCTCCCGTCCGGGTTCCGGCTTGGGTCATGACAACTCTATATAGTGTGGGATTAGATGAGTTTATTACATTATGTTGACGAGGGTTGAAGTGAGAACTTATTTTTAGCCAAGATATACTTTTGTTTCTTGCTTTTATGGTTGGTATTATCTTTGGTAGCATAGTTGTGCAGCAAGGGATGACTCAGGTTTAAGTTGGCATTAGGTTCCAGTTACGTGCCTAAGTTGAGGCATGACAAACTTGGAATAAAACAACGTCGTATACTTGAGAATCTTCAAGCCATTTCTAATAGAGTCTTGTTTAAGAATGTGTGTTCCAAACATTTTATAAGTGAGAGCTATAGGGCATGCTAGAATGGTTTACCCTTTATTTAATCAATTGTGCTATAAAGCTGAGTCTTAAGGTTAATTTTTAGCTTATATTTAATATATGCAAAGTAGAGAGATGTTCGTGTCTAGACAAATTGTGGCTAGCATGAGATAGATAACCACAACTACAAGGGAGAATATTAGAAGAGTACCACTTACATAGAATCCACTTCTCCACCATCTTCGGAGCCTCAGATGTTTGCCAGGACCTCTAATACCACCTCCATCTCCTCTTGTTCAATCGATAAGGAGTTCAGAACGCATAATGTATATGTTATTCGGTTGCGGTTGCTCAATGATAACCGCGGCACCGGATACGTCGGCCCTTAGAAAGGCTCGAGAGTTAGAGGGTTACAAAATTCCTTGCCTTAAGCTTTCCCAATTTATAGGGATAGACCAATATAAGAGGACCCATAACACATTATAGACTAGCTCTATAGGATATTCAGACTAATGCATGCTCGGCAAGTAGAGGTCGGATAGTTGGTAGCCTTTCAATTGTGGGATATAGCGGTGTTGTGATATGAGGGTTGGGGAAAAGGTCTAGGGAAGCAATACACCCCCTAGCTATTTGGGATTGTTTCATAGAGGCTTTTTTGGATACTACATGCAGGGAGATTTGGAATTCCATAGTAGATCAATTGTGAATCCCAAATAGGGCGATATGATTGTCGAGATTATGGGATGAGATTTGACTCCTTGCGAGATATGCATCAATGATTGTTGATATAATGCGATCCGGGTGCACCATTTTATAGAAATTCTTGCTCCAAAGTATGTTGAGGCTTGTAATTCAGCCGCGTAACATAAGGATATGAATATTACATGGACCTATGCCTTCCTCGGTATACGGAAGAATCCAAAATTAGCAATTTCTAGCCGAGGGGGTTGAGAGAGAATAGGGAAGAGGCTAGGCGGTTTGATTTCCAAGAGCCCCGGAGGTGGTTCTAGACCTCGGTATTTTCGAAAACCACCTAGGCCTCCACCCACGAGAAATCCCATAGTAGCGAGGTTTGATCAATGAGGGCAGTCAAGTCCTTGAGGTTTCAAGAGTTTAGGCAAGGCCACATCGACTCCTTTGTGTTGTGATGCTTTCGGCAAGGCATATTCTAAGAAATGTCGGTTGGGCTCTACCGTATGTTATTCTTATAGTCAAGAGGGTCATATGCAGAGGGATGCCCGACTAGAGACTAAATGGTTTCGGTCGGCGGGGAGTTTGCGTCGACCCGGCAGGGTTGTCTTCTTTGGCACATTACGCAGTGGACCGGAGACTTTGTAGGTGAGGTCGGGAAAAGGGGAAGAATCTATGTTACGGAAATGGTAGAGTCTTACTCATACATTATCAGGACATCAGTTTAGATTTGTCGCCGAGATGTTATGACAAGTACATTAAGTGTTCTATCCCATTGTGTTTTTATGCTTGATAATCCACGCTCTATTTTATCCTATGTTACTCCATTTTCGTGGGGAAGTTTTATATAGTACCAAAGTGATTACATCGACCCTTTGTTGTATATACATTATTTTGTGATACTATTACTTCTAGAAGAATCTATTAAGGTCGCATGGTTGAGATTGTTGGTCATCAAACCTCTCTAAACTTTGGTTGAGTTAAAGATGGTCGATTTTGATGTTTACGGGTATGCACTAGTTAGCGTCTTGTCATGCTAATATCAAATACTAGACAAAGATTGTTAAATTTCATTTCCTTGAGAGGTAGCTCGGAATTGAAAGGCAATGCGGCGACGCTAAAGGTAGGTTTATTTCCTATCCTTACGGGGGAAGGATGATTACTAAGGTTGCATTATCCTTATTGTTCAAGTTTGGGATATAGATGCGGGAACCACCGACTTTTCAATCTATTCTAGTGGTCGGTGAGTTTTCATATGAGCTTCTTGGTATTTCCCTTGAGTGGGATTGACTTTCTATTGATATGTTACGAATATTAGTAGATTTTGATTTCTCCTTATAGGATGTCTCTAGTAAATACGAAGTTGAGCAATTAAAAGACTTACTTGATAAAGGCTTCAACAAGGACAAGTGATTCACCTTAGGAATTGTGTTAGTATTGTTTGTAAGAAGAAAGATGGCTCATTGTGGATGTGTATAGATTTTCGAAAGTTGAACAAGTTGATTATAAAGAATAAGTATCCTCTTTCGAGAATTAATAACTTTCGTCATCTTCGGAATGTCGAGATATTTCTCGAAGATAGACTTGTAGTCGGGGTACCATGAGGAATGCGAGTTTGGGAGAAACACACTCTAAAGACAACTTTCGGCGCTAGGTATGGTCATTTTGATTTATTTTGGCTGTATTTGGATTAACAAATTCTCCAATGATGTTCATGGGACTTGATGAATAGAATATTTAAGGTTCATTTAGATCTACTCGTGATTGTATTTATCAATGATATTTTGGTATATTCATGTTCTACTATAGAGCATGTAGATCATTTGCGAGCTTGATCCTTCAAGTGCTCGAGATCAGGAGATATGTGAAATTATATTAGATCCCGAGCATTGTGATTGATTCGCGAAGGTGAGGCCGTGACTTTTCCTAGGGCCACAACGCGATAAAGGCTCGTAGTTTCCTGGGTTTTAGCGGTTACTATAGGAGATTTGTGGAGAGATTTTCTTTGCTCTTAGCACCATTGATAAAGTCGACTTAGAAAGTAGCTAAGTTCCGGTGGAATGAGGCTTGTGAAGAGCTTCCGGGAATTGAAGGCGGAGTTGACATTAGCTTCGGTTACGGCCTTGCCAAAGGGTTCAAAAGGCTATCTGCCGGTTTATTGTGTAGCTTCATGCTTCGGTTAGTATGTGCTGATGCAGCATGTTAAGTTGATCTCATATGCTTCAAGAAAGTTGAGGAAGGATGATAAAACTATTCGCCCTATCATTTGGAGTTAGTTTCAATTACTCATGTATTTGAAGATATGGAGACATTATTTATATTTCATACATGTTAATATCTAACGAGATCATGAGCCTTCGGTATATCTTTAGATAGAAGGAGAGCTGGGTATGGCTACGTTGATGGCTCAAATTATTGAAAAGCTGTGACGTGGATATTTTCAATCATCGGGGAAGGTGAATATGGTAGCTAAAGAGCTGAATAGTAAATCTATGATGAGTTCATCTTATTTGAAAGTAGAGAGATGGGAGAGATATCTAGAGACCTTAATCAGGTTATCCGAGTTTGAGTCGGTATTAGACTTAGACAATAATGAGGTTATAGTTAGGACATGGTAGTGTCATCTCTAGGCTTGGAAGGTGAAAGAGCATCGGTACAAGATTCTAGTATAATACGCTTAGAGGCAAGGCTCGTCAATATAAGAGCTTTAGCCTTTGAGATAACAGGCGATGGAGTCCTAAGATACCGAGGCACGACTATATGTCCCAGGATGTTACAAGGCTTTAACACTAGATTATGACGAGAGGCACATTATTCCACTATTTTATTCTCTAGGCTCTATGAAGATGTACCATGATATCAAGAGATCTATTGGTGGCACGGGATGAAAAAGACATTGTCGAGTTTGTGGCGTAGTGTCCTAATTGCCAATAGGTGAAGGTTGAGCACGGATGCCCGGTGGACTAGTTCTAGAGATAGCCACATTTTCTTTGGAAATGAAAAGTGATTAATATGGATATTTTATAGGGTTACCCCAATCACGGCCATAAGTTTGACTCATTTAGGTGATTGTTGATATGCGACAAAGTAAAACCACTTCTTTTCTTTCAAGACTACTTTCAAAGCCAAGGATTTTGCAGAACTATATATTAGAATTGTTAGAGGTGCATATCATCCCAATATATATTATCTCGATAGAGAGGGCACAATTTACAATAAACTTCTAAAATTCTTTCAAAATGGAGTGCAGGGACAGGTCAATCTCATTTCAAAATCGTACTTGTTTCTTTAGAAATAAAATCATAAGGAAACATTATGATTATGAATATAGGATTTTTTCACCCTCGGATGGACGGTCAAATCGACGCAAAATTGGATGCTCGAGGCATGTTACAAGCATGCGTTCTAGGATTTAAATGGAAGTTGGGATGACCACTTTCCTCTTGAGTTTGCATATAATAATGATTTATCATTCCGGCATCGGGATGGCAATAGCAGGATTTGTAAGAGAAAAAAATGTAGATCCCCATTAGTTGGTTGGAAGATTTGGGATTATTTGGACCCAATTTAGTGCATCAGGGCGTATAGTAGGTCAAACATTCAGTGGTTCTTGATAGCTCGAGCCACGGAAGTCTACTCAAATGTCAAAAGATGGGACTTAGAATTTTTTGTTGATGATTGGGTCTTTACGGTATCACTTAGATAAAGGATGTTATGATATTTGAAAGAAGGAAAGCTTTCCCCGAGATAAATTGGGTATATGTATTGTATGAAAGATAGGCGAAATTGCTTATAGCTTGAGTTTCCCTCGAATTGGAGACATTTCATCCCGAGTTTTCGCATATGTATGTTGCACAAGTGTATTGAAGACCCGGCAGTATCTTGTCTACGGGAGAATGTTCAAATTTTAGAGGACTGTCATATGAAGAATTTCTAGTTTCTATCTTTGATTGTCAAATTCGAAGCTAAGGAATAAGGAGGTAGCTATAGTAAAAAGTCTTATGGCGGGAACAATAGCATTGAAGAGATGACGTGGGAAGCGAAGGAGGACATAAAAGTCTAGGTATCCTCACTTATTTTCGTCCACTAGGTGTTGTTTAAGAGCGAGAGATGCAGTAGATCCATGCCCAATTAAATAAGGTATATTACTCTTGCATTGTATGATTCTTGTGTTTCCTTAGGTGGTGCCATGTATATCATTTTTATTCGAGAGAGAATGTTCCTAAAAGGGGGAGGATGTAATACCCATAAGTTGGAATCGTTTAATGTAGAAAGTTTATGTTTGACTAGTCGATCTATTGTGTTTCCTTTCCTTATTGATGAATCTTTGGTAGAATAATTAAAAATGGATGATCATACGAATATTTATATTAAGTCACTTTAGGTCTTAGGCTAAAGTAAGAGTCCAAATGGAGCACAGTAACAAAATTACGGTTGACGGTTTTTATTGCGGAAAATATTTTAAATAATTTTTTATGTGGTCTAACTTGGGATAAGCATATCTCCTGGTCTATCAAAATTTAGAGGGTCTACTACCTACAATATTAAATGTCTTTAAGTCTATATTTGTCAAATCAAATTGTTCATCAATCCAACGTCGAGTAAAAAGTTATGATTATTTTACCATGGACTTTCTTAGAAGAAAATGGGTCGAGGATAGGTGGGTTCACCTTTTATATAAAGACATTTTAAGCTCATAAAACATAAAATTGTCAGATTTCTTAAGAGCTCAAGGTTTTTTAGGGTGCTTATTAGGGTTCTAACAGAAAAAGGTGAGTTTGGCTCAATTTTGCTTGATTTTAGCTTGGCTCAAGTTTCCGGATTGCTCCTCATGTTGTAGGCTTCACGAGGATGTCATTTTTGTAGCTTTCTAACATTGTGGCAGCATTTGATATTGAGGCGGTAGGATTGTTGTGATTATTTCTTGAGGTAAAGATTCTTCATCTCTTTCATATGAAATTATATGAATTTAAACTCGGCCAAATAAATATTATGTAAGGGCCTATGTTGAAGTGTCATTTTCATAGGTGTTATGCTCTTATTATTTCTTTGAGATGTTAAGGCAAATTGTGAGCATTGGTATCGGAATCATTTTTGTGGAGTAAGTTTCCTCTTTAACGTCCCCCTCGTACTCTTAAGATATCATATTGATTCTTATCATTTATCGAGCCACGGAATGGTGATAGAAAGTCATCCCTTCGGGCATCTTGTTAGTTATGTCTACATGTTGTATTTAAGGAGGTTGGGATGGAGGGATTGTTGCACCGCTCTTTAGATCGCGTACAAAAGTTGTCGGTTGAGATGGTGTGATATGCCTTCAAATAATGCCTCGGGAGCTCATCACTCCTTTGAAATGTTGTTAGAATATTATTTGTTGGCTTGATCTACTTTTTTGTGTTGTTATTGGCATCATTTTGCACTTTGAACTTGGGCGTCGCGAGTGTGACATTGATGCCTTATCGATTAGCTATGGCATGTTACTCGGAGCGATCGTTGATATGCACTCGTGCGATTGAGATATTACAATCAAGCTTTAAGCGACACCAATGGACATTATAAAAAGGTATGCTAAGTCCATCTTTTTTACACTTTATCCCAAAGTATGACAAGACTAACACTATCGATAAATGACTTTTAGTTATAGTACTTTCATGTGGCTACTTGAATAGATTACTACATCCTGGATAGAACCCTTATTCCTTTGTTAGAGATCGAGCTCTAAACATGACTTGGACTTGCTTATGAGTCGCATATAAATATTCCTTGTCTTTCTTAGGGTTGTGTTACTGTTAATTTTTCACTATGAGATTGTATTAGCTATTGCAAACATAGTGAGCTTTATATGCTCGAGCTATTTAGAGCCTTCGGGCTAATGAGCTACTTAGAGCCTTAGGGATCGGCAATCATACGAGCCTTCAAGCTAGAAAATTAGATGGAGTCTACGGGTTCCCCCGTCGTCGTAAGCCTACTGTAATATTCACTTACGAGGCTTTCTATATCGCCATAGAGGGCAAAGTATAGTGCCCACGTAGACAAAAATACAAAGCCTACGAGGCTAGACGGTCTCACTAAACCTACGGGCCCATTAGTCAATTTAGGTGACCCATAAGGTATAATTGGACAATAGAGATAGATAGATTTGATGTAATCTGCGGGCTTATGGGGATTTCAGTAGGTTGCTTGACTATTGCTTGTACTGTCGGGCTTATGGGGGTCGAGTTTAGGTATTGTTTGTTTAGTTGATTATATATTTTATTGTAGTGAAGGCAAGTACGTTATAGTTACATTTATGCTCCTATATTACTACCTTCAACCCTTATTTTAATTGCGGTTGACTTTTCAATTTGCTTTACATACCTCGGTATATTATCACCGTAACGTGCCTTGGAAACTGGAGGCACTACATTTCATGCACACGGGTTACGATAGACTACGAGACGGACCTTCTTAGTAACACGGAGTCAACTCCAATAGGTGGGCTAGCTCCTTTATTCTAAAGCTACCGAGTTTTGAGGTTTGTTAGCTTTGTGCTAGATAATAATAGTTATAGGGTAGGTCAAGACCTATCTCGACAAAGTTTTATTAAGATTAGAGGATTAGACTTAGGGGTTTTATAAATGTGCATTGTTGTTCATGGTGGCCTTGTTGTTTTGTCCTTTTTTAGCACAGCAGTTGTTATTTTATCGTTATGTATCAATGTTTTAAATTTATATGTTTCTAGATATCATGTGAGAGAGCATTGATGACTCACATAGAAGTTACTTGATTATGGAAAGCATGGTGACCTAGATGGACGTACGGGTGTAACATCCCCAATATTTAGATCAAATTAGCCTTTATCTTTCGGACGTATGAGTCTAGTTTTATCTCTTTACGTTATCTAGAAATGAGCCATCCGTAGAATAAGGTTGAAAATGGGTGGATGTATGAAGGTGTTTGAAGTATTAAATCGAATTTAGAAGCCAGAAGGAGCCTTAACAGAGAAAGTTTAAGTTATAGGATTCATTGCAATTAAATGTTTTCCAATGATCTCGTATACGGTCCTTTTTTATAGGTCATATCTCCCAATATATAAGGATTAAGGGAGTTGTATTACCCGTAGAATTTATGAATCTTTGAGTTTAGTTTCCATCAAATCAAATCATTCGTCAATCGTACATCGAGTAAAGTTATGAGCATTCTGTGCGGCTTGTCATAGCTTGCATTGCAAGCTCCAAAGCGAGCCGGGCACACTCCAAATCGGCTATTCTTTAAAAGGATCATATATTGCTAGAATTGATGGGGAAATCATGATCCAAGTCCCTTTTCGAGTCCTACATTATTGTAACTATCAAGTGTTCATATTGTGGTTGTTGTTTCGATGGTTGTTAGGCTCTTGTGGAATAGGCTGGGTAAGTGAGTTGTTTTCTTGAATTCCATCTTTAATCATAGATATGAATTCATAAGTACCATTAGATTATTATTTCAGATTTTCTATAATCAAATCCATAGAAATCTTCTGGTATCGCGTTTGTACATTATTTTATTACATAACTAGTTATTGTTTCATGTTGGATGGTGGTGAGAGTTTGCTTCGAGGCTTTATTTAGGTGGTTCTAGGAGCGGTTATCGGCTTATCTTTGTATTATCTTCCACTATAAGGTATGATAAAGGCTTTTCATCTTGTTCTTATACTTCTTCTTAATTGATCTCAGCTATGTTGTTATAGTTACCAGCATTAGCTGATACCTTTATTCTCTTTTGATACCAGCATGGCATGAGTAGTTATATGGATTAAATAATGCCAGATCGTGCTTCTTCAAGGAGACAGATTCTTGACAGTTGGTGAACTCATACTTGATATTTATGATTATTGTTCGGTCCCAATAACACGCAAGTGTACGTGGTCGCACAACTAGTAAAGTGGCTTTATTTCAAGCCAATGCTCGATCCGGTTGTAATATGGAAGTAATTTTCTAATTGTTAGTAAGCGATTTCGTTATGCGGGTAGACGACCAGCAAATAATGGTTTTGATTCAAGATTAATAGTTAATGTTAACCTAAGTGAATATTGTAAGTTAAAGAGTCGAACAATAACGCTTGAACAAGGCGAGGTTGAGGCAAGCATGCAGGGTTGTAATTTATTAATTAAAGTTAGTCAATCTTCTCTTCGGTTGTTAGTCAAAATTAATAACCCATGGATTGGACATCTTCGACTCCTCACCAATTAAAGATCATGAGACTTACATTTACATTTACGCTGAAATGCAAAAACCCCATGTTCTATCCATAACAAATTCCATAAATGACCAAATATGACATTACAAATATATTTCTATTCTAAACGTAAATCTTCCCTTAATTTCTCGACCAATAAAGAACATATTCCACCAATTCACATTATCCAATTAGTCTCCCTTTCGGAATGAAATTGGAATCCTAGAATATACATTAACATTGGCCAAACATTAATGTAGTAAAAGCAAGAATTGGTAGAACAACCATTATAGAGAAGATTAAAACTGAAATAATCATTAATTGTTCATACGCAATTATCTCAACCTAAGCAAGAAGTGAATTAGCTACTCATTTTTGGATTAAACATCTTCAAACAAGTAGAAATCCTTTAAGCAATTGGAATTAAAGAGGAAAGGAGAGAGAATTAACCCTAGGAATTCTTCTTCTCAAGCGCACCTTATCACGTTCTTGCTCAAAATGTCGAGATACTTTAAAATAAAACCTAAGTTGCTATTTATACAAGTGATAAAATTTTCCCAGGAATAAGCGCAGCGTGGCACGGGTGTATCGCTAAGCATCGGCTAAGTGCCACGTATGTCTTGAGCCTCAACTGGAACTTCCGGCTTCTAGGTAATTGTCTTCGCGTGGCACGAGGTAACGTAGATCTTAGGCTCAGTGACACGGTGCCCGGCTGCACCTCCCTTTGGAAGTCAAGTTAAAATTCCTTCTGGCCGGACTACTTCCGCGATGGTAGCGTGACACGACCTCCATCGCGGAGCACCAAACTTGGCCAATTTCCTGTCCACTTCCGCTTCTTGCTTAGAGTCCATTTATACATACCAACTTGTAGATTAGCTTCAGAAATTCCTTCTAGGCAATGAAAACAACACTAATCATGTTGGTTAGTATAAATCATTTACATACAAATCACATGAGAATGCACACACATAAAAGTGGATAAACAAGTAGAAAGAAGTAAAAAATCACTTGGGCATGCAATTATGCCCAAGATCACCTACCCACACTTAAAACCTTGTTCGTCCTCGAACAATCCTTTCACATCTCATGCAATTGAAACTCACGCATAGCTAATTCGGCGAGACCATTCAAGCTACGGCTATAAGGATTATTTAAGATAGCAAATCATCAAGAGAGCATGCACGATTTCATCAATGAAATGAAATACACCACATTAAGACCTCCTAACCTCAAGAATTGACTCAACAAACTCATGCAAATCACATGATCAAGACATCCGACACAAATTTTAATATCTCGTCAAGCATGTACCCTCACAACACAAGAGAATTACCCCATGTTCACTCATAAAATTTCCAAAGCACTACATGTAGGGGTATGGGAATAAGATTACGCTCGCTCTCCCAAAGAATTCACATGCATCATGTCGTGAACCATAAGCTTTCCCTTAGTGTTTTACTCCACTAATTTGAGGATGCATGGCCAGTAAGATCACGTAGGACTTGTGGATTGTAATGTAAGCTAAGAAACTAGTAAATCTTTGGGATAACGATAATAATAACTAGCTTCCCCAAGCGCTTTGAATACATCCCACATTCATTACGGACATTGCTTCTTCCTCAATCCTCTCACTCTTGAATTTTCTCTTTGATTTTGTTCCCATTTCTTTAGGCACACTCGACTTACTAGCAAAGAGTATTTAAGCAACTTTTTCATTCATTGATTTTCTTACTCTCTACTAATAATTAGTCAATTCCAAATAAGTGCACCTTTGTCCTTTACTTTAACTTTCACAACTTCCACTTTCCCTTGGTTTCAAGCTTCTCACTCATACACTCTTTGAGAAAAATTGTTTTTTACTTAAGCTCTTAGGAGTTTTGGAGAGAAAGATTCACGGCTAATGAAAAAAAAAGGGTTTAAGCTTGGGTTGTATCTATCAAAGAATAGGCTAAAGACTCAATGGGGCTAACTAGGATTTAACATTCGGGGTGGGTAGATAAGGAGAAAATTTTGGATTTCATTCAAAGAAATGCCTAGTCCTTTCCTACAATCCACATCCTTCATTTCATTTAATATACACACCGGGCAAGTTCTAGACACTTCACAATAGCATGGAATATTCGAAAACTCGCACTCACTGCCTTTTTCAACTTAAGACATATTCTAGCTCTTCATTCGATTAGTACAAGAATTCAATAATTAAGACTTGATCACACCGAGAGGTCGAATTCTGAGGCCTAGGTATCTCAACATGTTTAACACATTTGCATGCTTACGTACGAATCACACTTGCATCTTACAATCATGTGTAGCACATAACAAGAATGTCGAACCATTAATTAGCTACACGTTTGGAAAACAAACGAAAAAGAAAAAATCTAAACCAATCGACTAATTTCCCTTAAGATGGTCGTCATCCATCCATCATAGGGAACGGTCGCTGCTAAAACTTGTCGGTTCAAGGGGACTGTTATTCTCGGGAAAAAGCGGCAAAACAAAGCGAGAAACCCAAACAAAACATTGATAGAAAAAAAAAATATAATCAAAAATTTACACATAACTTCCACAAGCGACTTACTATTTATTACAACACCGACTACCACAAATTCAATGACCACATAACATGAAACACGAGTCACAAATAGCACATCATAAGCCTGAGCATAACGGCCTTTCTACACTTTAGCACCTAACTACTTCCACCCCACATAATCGGAACCTTTGTCCCCGGTGTTCACATATGTCTAATTAAAAACAAAGTTTGGATGGTGTAACTCTGCGATCAATCAAAATAATCAATCTCTTCATCGGGTGTCGAGTGCCTCATCGCCATGATCGAGTACGTCCTAGCCGTCTTCCTCCAACTCGATATACAAAGTCCTCCCGTGTTTCCTCATCATTAGGGATGTCATCATCCACGGCCTCTACAAATGCGAGTAATTTTGCACAAAGATCGGGCATGCTCATTAAATGGATAGTCCATCTCAAGTTGCCATAATTCATCCTGCGCGCGAGGCCTCCCACCATTACATGGCTGCGGCATACGCATACCATACAATCTATCCATGAAGCTGGTCATTAGAGCATGATGCTCGGCGAGTGTAAGTACCGTACATATGTAGTGTCGGGTGCTTTGGTCTTAGTGATGTCCAAAGCCTTGGAGATGATGAATGTGCGGGATGTAATCCAAGGCCTCTTCTTCAATATCGTGGCCTACGGGGAAAGTGGTGAAGACCCACTTAGAACCCATCTGCAGATGCCCCTAATGCGGTCGGCTCTCTTCATGGCGAAGATCACCGCTCCAACATTAATTTCCATCCTTTATCGGTGTATAAACCGGGAAAACTCTATCCGGGTGACATCGAGTCCATGTGCACCCGGGATCGAGACAAGAAGCAAACTATCTTCCTTATATAAAGAGCTTCTGTTCATGGGAATATAGCAATGTCTAGTGGTATCCCTTTCCTTGTAGCTGACTCCACACGGCTTTCGATCGAGCTCCACATAAAGTGCGTCGATCTACTGCGTATGATGAGTGATGTTCGAGTGGCGAGGAGGACATGAGTACGTGTCTCGCCCCCGGGATTGCATTTAGATATTGTGGTTCAAAAGTAATCACGCCCTCGATCTTGTGTGGCTGCGCAAAGTCGGGTTCCGGTTAAGCGTAGAATTACTCTGGGCTCAAGATGGAGATTGCACTCATTGGGTTCTTCAAAAATGAGAGTTGGCATTTGATGTCAATCCTATATAGGATCCTTGGGAAATTCCTGTGCTAGTGGTTCCGGTGCTATCGTTCCTCACGGAAATACTTGGTTTCCTTGTGTTTGGAATACCATTTCTTTCCTCGTCACCCATCTTGTTCCATATTGTCTGCGTTGCCTCAAGAAGCAGAGATGGTCTTTGCTTTAGTCTTCTTTGCCTCAATTCTTACTCTTTTACGTGGCGCTAGATGTGGATGCGCCCTTGCCTTTATCCTGCCTTCCATACATTTGTCTGTGCATTCAAAGCTCATCTGAAGTTCAAATGTTATTCAAGGCATTGTTGGCTACGACTAAGATTGGAAACAACTCGATTACTTTACACTTAGTCGTTGGCGTAACAATACAAATTGACAGAACAACCACCTATTTTCAGCTCTTATTTACCAACGGGTTTAGTGCATTCATACAAATGGATGGAATGGTTTCATTGTACTACTCGGACTTCATACAGTACGTATGAAAATTCATCCATCTTTTCATTGACAACATCAAGATCAATTCTCCTTTATGCACCCACCTATGGGATTTTCCTACTTTCATTCTCCCAGAATTTGATTTTCACGCTCACACGAACAATTCAAGCATAAAAATTCTTTTAGCTCAACACACTCCACACAATTTTCTAACTTAAGTTTTGAACATATACTCAATTATCAACTCAAGTTGTCAAAAAATGCTCAATTTTTCAATTCAATTTTCAACCCATACTCAATTTCCAACCTAGGTATCAACAATGGAAGAATTTCAACGCGTCATGTAATTATGAGTTATAAGCACGGTAGTACAAATCGGCATTCATCAATGGCTCAAACAATCACATACCTCCTCAATACCTTGATGGATTTTCCTCACAAAACATGTTACAAGGTTTGAATTTTCATCTAAAATTGAAAGAAAATAGAAGAGCATACCTTACTTAACACGATTGAAATGAAATTTTTGGATATGTTGAGTACTTACATTGCCAAGCTTGAGGAGAAGGGGGATTGGGGTTTTTGTCGTAGAGATGTGAAGAAAAGTGGGAAAAATCGGGGGTTTAGGAGTATTTAAAAGGGGTAGTCGTGCGGGTCAACCCGATGACCCGAGGTGACCCGGCGTGAACTTTGCCTCAACATGTAACGGAGGCCATCGCGGAGGCCAAGCTCGTGACACGGATCCCAGGCGGAGGCTTGCGAGATTTTTTAAAGTTCAGAATGAAACCTTAACGTGTCACGGAGGTAACGCGGAGGTCCACCTCCGTGACACGAACGCGAGGGATCTCTTGAATTGTCCCCAAGTTTTATTT
This sequence comes from Datura stramonium, assembly GCA_018107945.1. Lineage (NCBI taxonomy): Eukaryota > Viridiplantae > Streptophyta > Magnoliopsida > Solanales > Solanaceae > Datura > Datura stramonium. Next base: position 113,483 of record JACEIK010004772.1, read on the forward strand.
TCTTACCTTGATTTTTCACTTGCACTTTTGTATTTTGGCCCTCCATTTCACACAGAAAATCATCCAGAAACGTGATAATTTGTTAGAAATCATGGGTTGCCTCCCAACTATTACTTGACCCTTTTCTTTCTTTTTTTCAATAATCCTAACAACTATTACATTATATTCTGAGTTGCCTCCCATGCGGCGCTGTTTTCCCATCGCGGCTCAACGCTTTTCATCCTTACTCATATACTAAAGTGATAGACGTCTTCTCTTGAATAACGTCCTCACCCATAGAATGCCCCATCTCGTCCGTTCACAAAAAAATGTGGTGCTTTTATCCTCTTGCCACAATTCAACTACCTCGTATGGGGTCATTCTCACAACTAACGGCCACACGACCACTTGGACCGCCTTCCTGGGAGAGTTTCAACCTCGAGTTGAACGCAGCACTTGCCACGCTCAAGATCGATGCACCATGTGCTGTCGTGCCACCTTTTAGTTTTTCTCCTTGTAGCATTTAGCACTTTCATAGGCGTGCCATTGAAACTCATCTAACTCTTTCAGTGCATCAATCTCTTGCCACCTTTAGCTCGGGATCTTTGTTTAGCTTTCTTACGGCCCCGATAAGCTCGATGTTCCGGCTCCGCCTGCGGGTAGGTAAGCATGCCTTCCCATAAGCCAATGCATGCGGAGTCCCAATAAATTGTATTCTATGTGATTCGTAAGCCCACAATGCATCGTCAAGTTTGCTTTAATAAATTCGGTGTGCATTCCACTATTTTAACGAGAATTTGCTTAATCTCCACTGTTTTACACCTCTACTTGCCCGCTAGTTTGGGGATGATATGTTGTCGCCACTTTGTGCCACACCCAATACTTAGCTAGCAAGTTTCTGAACCCTTGCATTCAAAAAATGTACCCCTCCATCAACGATAATAGCTCGGGAGCGTCACAGAACTGGTGAAAATGCGCCTTCCACAAATTTCGTCACCACCTTGTTGTTTTCCGTGGGCAAACTATTGCCTGAATTGCTTAGACACGTAGTCCACCTGCTACCAGATATAACGATTACCAAATGACGGTGGAAACGGGCCATAAGTCTATCCCCCATACATGAAAACCTCAACTTCTAATATACGTGCAATGGCATCTCCTATCTGTTAGTGTTCTATTCTTTGACATCTATCACACATTTTGACATAAGTTGTAGCATCTATGGCTTGATGTGGGCCAAAATAAAGCGGGAGGCTGTGACACCTTGAGCTATTCGCTCTCCTCCATGATGACCTCCATCGATGAATGACAACTCCTCGGCACTTCTGCCCAATCTAACTCTGGAATCACCCGCCTAAATCGCCATTAGGTCCTTTCTTAAATGAATGCGGCTCATCCCACATGTGTCTGGGAATCATGCCTCGGCACAATGCTTCCTTTCGCTGAGCCGTTGCCTGGTGGGTATACTCCACTTACCAACAAGTTCACAATATTTGCATACCAAGGGAGCTCAGCTTCCTTTATTGCCAAGAGTTGTTCATCGGGGAACTCTTCTCTGATTCTATAACCTTCCTTCACATGCGAACGGTTCTCTAACATGATAGGCGTCTGCAACCTTATTCTCGCTTCCCTTTCTATCTCGGATCTCCAGGATCAAACTCTTGCAGCAATAATATCCACACGATTAGCCTAGGATTTGCATCCTTCTTGCCAACAAGTACCGGGTATTGCTGCATGATGGTACCTTCACCACCACTTTCGACCCCACACGGATAGGATATGAACTTGTCAAATGCAAACACTAAAGCCGGCATCTCCTTCTCCGTGGTTGTATAATTGACTTGGGCGGCGTCAAGTGTTTTTCATGCATAATAAATGGAATGAAAAAATTTATTCCTATCTTTGCTTTAATACAGCTCCATACGGCCACGTGATGCAGGGCATATTTATATGCCCAAGTGATGCTCAAATGCATGTTTTGCCTTGTTTATCCAACAATGTTTGTACTTTCTCATGTAAATTGTAGGAGGAGTGAATTTATATTAGCAACATGATTAGCGTTGTTTGCGCGGGAAAAGCGTACTTTTTATGAAAGCTAAGATGCATGTAGGGAGGAATCGGGAGATGGACTCGGGAGCGCGCAAGGGTGGCCAATGGAAGCAAGAAGTAAAGAAGGCTACGCGATGGAGTCGTGTCACGCTGCCATCGCGTAGCCATTCTATGGAGATTTAATTGCAAGGAATTCTAGAGGGTCCGCAATCGTGTCGTGGCACGTTGGACCTAATTGCTTGGAACTTGACATTCCAGTAAGGGTACGCATTTGTGCCGTGTCACATTGGTCAAGCTCCGCGTTGCATGCCTTGCACGTTGAGGACAATTACCTAGATGATCAAATTCCGAGAGAGCCTCAGCGTTTGCACCGTGTCAAGACGATTGCTTTCCGCGATGCACTCCATGACCCACGTTGCTGTTATTCCAGGAAAAATTCTCACCGGTATAAATAGAACCTTAGGTTCATTTTTATTCGACTTGGTGGAGCAAGCGTGGTTTGCGCGGTTGAGAGGACCAAAATTCTTAGGGTTTTCTCTATCCCCTTCTTCTTTCTTTCCAATTGTTTGTATGATTTCACTCATTTAACGATGTTTAATCCATAAATGAGTGGCTAATTTCACTTCTTGTTGAGGTTAGGAACAATTGTATTGAAATGTAATTGTTGATCTTGGATTTTTTTATCTTTTCTTTCGTGGTTGTTCAATTAATTCTTGTTCTTCTTGCATTAATATTTGGCCAATGTTAATGTATATCTAAAGTGGTTTCACTCAGAGAGAGCACGAAAGCTAAGAGGTGTCGAATTAATAGGATATGATCTTTTCTTGGTTGGGAAAATTGAGAATTGATTTACCTTGAGGATAGAAATATACACGAAAGTCGTAGTCAAGTGTGGAATCGGTTTGTATGGCTAGAACATGAATTTCTTCTTATCACAGACATGTAGGCGGAAGGTTCATGATTCTTAAGTTGGGTTAAACTCTTGAGTTTTAATCCATAGGCATAAGTTCGACCTTGTAGCGGAGAAAAGATAAACCGAGTTTATATCGATAATTAATTTCTTTACATGTTGTTTAACCTCGACATGCTCTGATCATAGTTCGAGACTCACTTGTATATTTATTTTTAGGCGCTAGTATAAAATTAGATAACAAAAATATAAAAACTTTCTTCACATTGTTATGCATTTTAGAGTAACGGTAAATTGACATGAGTAGATTTTTATAGTAGTCCGGAGTCCTGTGGGATCGATGCCCGCTTACTAGAGGCCGCCACTTGTTCGACCACGTGCCTTGCGTGTAGTCATCCGAGACCCAGCCGAACAAGTTTTGGCGCAGATTGCCGAGGATTGGCAATTGGAAAAATTTTTCTTAAAGTGTTAGTTTGTTATTTCTTTATATTAGTGTTGACAACTTGGTATTAGTATTTGTTTTAAATTCTTTTGATTTTTATGGGATACCCTTCTTGACATGACAACAAGTGGAATACAAATGGTTTAAATGGTGAATACTCATATTTTGACGAACCTTTTCTGAATTTTGGAGGACACCATTGGTGGCAACATTGTAACACATGCAACATATGTGGTGGTCAAGATGGCCATTGGATGGCTGTCCGAATGCATACTCCCCTTCCCCGAGCCCCTACTATGATCCTTGGTTGTTTTTGATAAATATAGGCATGCGGAAAATGAGGACTTAGGACGCCAAGACCGAATAGAAGACATCTTTGAAACAACTCCTTGAGCAATCGAAGCAATGAAGGAGGCAGTAAGCAGCATTGATAAGTCGGGAGAGAGGAGAATGCGGAGGCTCTAAAAGGATGAGCGTTAGATTCACGGAGATGATTGCGAGGTTGAAGCTTGTGATCAATTGCGGAGTGACGGTTGGCGATAGCCAATAGGAATTACAAGAGGAAGACAAAGGGTGAATTTTCCGATGAAGCCCGACATTTAGAACCTCTTGAGTGGCCCACGTGAGAGCTCATACTTATAGAAAATTCGTTCGGGGGAGAAGAGATAGAGTATACCCATTTGGCACTCTTGGAGAGATAGATGTAGATGCGGAGAAGAGGTATACAAGTAAGGGAGGTCAATTACGGTGCGGTTTGAATCCAAGGTGCATGGGCCCCTCGAAGCATTTTCTACTTTGAGTTTGGTTGACGACATAGAAATGGAGTCTTACGAGCTTATAGAGAAATGTCAAGAGGAGGAACAAGTCCCATATATTACGAAATTTGTTGACTCAGATAGAAAAACGGCTTCACTTGCCAAGGACCAATAAACGTCAACGGCGACATCTACTTCTTGGTGCGACAATTTTTCACCACCACCGGGGAGCATAAAAGGAAATTAGAGAAGAAATTAGGGGTGAGATTCTTAGCATCCTCAAGGTGGAGCAAAAAGTGGTGAAATGTAATACGTCGATCTTGCATGACGTAGGTAAAACCTTGCTTGGAGGCAACCCAAAGGGTACCATAGGTACCATTTTAATTTCTTGCATTTTTTTATTTTATTTATTTTTCACCTTTGTGTTGTTTTGGTGAAAGTTAAGCACAGAGATGGAGGGGAAATTAATTACATTGAAGAGGGAAGCTAACAAGCGTGGAAGAGAAAAGTGTGGGGTTGAACACCCACTTGTGCAAATTTGAACGAAAGCATGTTGTTGGCGGGGCCTAAAGGCTGGGGAGTATTCCTCTACCCTCATTAAAATGTTAAGTTGGGCTTGGGAAAATTTTAAAATTCTTGTGCTTAACGATTTGTGGTGGATGTAATGCGTGTGGAAAATAGTGGAAAAAAATAAAAATAAAAATAAAAAAACTAAAATATAGAATATATTTTTGTGTGCGTTAAGAAACTTATGAATTCTAACCAATTTTTGTATTGTGAGATGAATTTCGGGTTGAACGGAGGAGCCAAAAATTACAAAGGATCGCAAAGGAAAAATCGAGGTGAGAATAAAAATAAAAGGTGGCAAAACGTGTTGAGCCTCAGCGTTGGCTCAGGTGTCACGGAGGAGGGCCTCCGCGTTACCCTCCGAGACATGTTGAAGGCCTATTACGGAATTTTTAAGAAATTCCCGAGTCTTTGGCTTGAATGGCTCTGTGTCACGGAGGGTGCTCAGCGTTACCCTCAGATTAACACTAAAATTACACTCATTTTCCCATTTGCCATCCCCCTCCCGCGACAAACACCCAGAATTTCCCCCTTCCCCAACGTGGCACGGACCTAGGCACGAGTTTTTGTCAACTTTTCTTCATATCATCGAAGTTAAGGTATGTTTTCTAACTTCATCTCAATTCTTGTCGAAATTTTTCTCGATTTTGAGCATGATAGAGCGGTAACCCTTACACTAAGTATAAATGGAGCTTAAATTCATTTTAAGTTATGGTTGATTGATGTTCGTAGTATCGTTGTGATTATATGGTGATAATTACATGCTTGATGCAATTTTGTGTGAAATTATAGTGTTTGGTTGGGTTGTGAATAGGAAGGAATTGAATTGAGGTTGAAATGTGAAAAATTGTTGGTTTGTACATGTTGGGTGAGGTGAATTGTGTTGTGCTTAACGTTATTATGCTAAAGAAGCGATGAATTTTCGGGGGAACAAAGTTGTTGAAATTGCATGAAATCATCGAATCACATAGAAATTGGGGAATCGCTTAGGTTGGGTGATAGAATTTTTTCGCTAAGTGCTATGTGATAAAATTTTATCGATGGTAATGTTGGGATTAGGCATGCAGTACGAGTAGTACATAGAGGGTATACATTTCTCGAATTCGGCCCCGAATGCACGAGGCATTTTCGTTGTTTTGTTGTTTTTGGTTTCTTTTATGTAAATAATAGAATAAGTATGAATCTTGCCGTAGTCAAGTAATTGTGGCTAAAGACTAAGTGTGGGAGTGGCCTAGCCTAACCCAGCCTTAGTCGAAGCTAATTATAAAATTTGGCATTGACATTGGGGTTATCTGCTCTATGTAGCGGGGAACAGTATCGGCGGCAAGACAAAGGGAAGGCGCATCTACTTGGTGGCTGGTAGAAGAAAGTTAGGCTAGACGCGGTCAGTAGCTGTTCCTTAGCAAATAGCCCATGTCTGGGCCCGATGGGTGGCCAAGGAAGAAATGGTACACAAGCACAAGGAGAGCAAATACTTCCACCTGGGGAGCACATTGAGGAGCCACGCACGAGTTCCCATTATTGTACAGTTAATGACAACTGTCATTGCGCTTCATCTTTGAAGAGCCCAAGAGGTGCAATACACTGCCCAGTTCGAGTTCTACTGTACAGTGGAACTAGAGCGCTCCATGATCCACCATCAAAATAAGGGCCCAGTTGTCACCGCCCAGGCCTCGTCTGGAGTACCATAATGAGGCACAGAGGCACTGTGCCCATATGGCGGCTGAATTCCTCCACCATATGCGGATATCGGGAACGCACATTGTGTTGGAGCCCGTTCGGCTTGACACGCTAGAGCGAGGCATAAGGAGAGGGGCTACCATCGAACATTGCCTACTTACGGATGAGCAGGGAAGCCGAGGATGCAGTGAAGATAGTGTTCTGCTTGGTCCAGGGGGTGCACACATGAGATGTCACCGGGATCGCGTATGCACAGTGTATGCCAGATGAAAGGCGGAGATAAATGTTGGGCGGTGATCATATAGCCATAAGAGTCCCGTTTGCATCAAGAGACACCAGTGGGTTGGCGGTCTCAACGTACGTTCTGAGGGCTGAGATGTGGAGGAAAGGCCACTGGACTATATCCGCGAGATGGAGAGGCGTGTCATGGACGTCACAAAGACAAAGCTTAGAGCCACCACTCACGGGCAGTTCTTACCACACTAGCCGACGACATGCTTGGGATGATCGTTGCCAGCCGCGTGTTCGGGATACGGTCTCCCGGTGCGCATAGGCGGGAGAAATGGCGACGAGAGGATGAGATGTAGCAGCTCGGCCCTAGACTACTCTTTTGGCGAAAATGCCGGGCTCTATGTCGTGTGGGCAACTTTTGCTGGGCAGTGGATTGATGATGTCCTCGCGTGGGGAGACCGTCGCGAGGACCAGACGTTGAGGACCGGAGGAGGGCGGCGGGCGGTCGGTTTCCCGGGAGGCGGCGGCGGCACTGACAAAGAATTGGAATATTTTGATTGATCGAGGGGAGTTTCACGACCCACTTTTGTGCTTTGTTGGCTTGTATGAACACTGGGGACGGTGTTCGGTTTAAGTGTGGGGGGAGAGTTAGGTGAGTCTTTGGTTTTTGTCTTTATTTGTATGTATATGCATGTTACGTTGTGTTTGAAAAAATTGTGACCATTGTGCTTGTTCGTGTGTATGTTTGCATCTTTGTAAATATCTTTTTGAAATTGTTGTGTCTTTGTTGAATCTTTGTTACTAGTGTGTAAATAGTTTTTATCGAAATCATCGATATTTTAAAAAATTTCGTAAGTTATTTTTATCATTGGGTTTCTCGGAGTTTGTTTTAGATTCTTTTGAAGAGTCCCATTGAATCGAAGTAAATAAATAGTGATTGTTCCCTTCTGATGGATGGATGACGACCGTCTTAAGGGAAATGCGATTTCGATAGGAGTAGCTTTTTATTTTCAATTTTGGTTTGTTTGGTTGTATCCCATGCATGTTGCTACTCTATGGAAGCGAAATTCTTGTTGCGTGTTGTACATGATGTTTATAATGCAAAGGTGATTCGTATGAAAGCATGCAATGTTGTACATATGTGAGATACTTAGGCTATAGAATTCGATTCGGTGTGATGGAGGCTTAATTTTGAATTCTTGTAATTAGGCGATTAAGGTACGTAGATATGTCTTGAGTTGAGCATGTCTGATATGAGTGTATAGCGAGGTCTCGTTTATTCCATGCTATTGTGAAGTACATAGAACTTGTACGAGGGTGTGTATACGAAACGAAATGAAGGAAGTGTAGTGTAGGAAAGGATGTAGGCGTTTCTTTGTTTTTAGCCTAAAGTTTTTTCTCTTCTTTTTTATACCCACCTTGAATGTCAACTCCTAGTTAGCCCATTGAGCCTTTCTTTATTTTTCTTCTTTTGTCGAAAAGAGTGTAAAACCAAGCTTAACCCTTTCTTTTCATTGTCAAGTAAATTTAACCCGAAGCTCTTAAGCGCTCAGAAAAATAATTTTCCACGGTGTGAAGGAGTGAAATGGTGAAAGAAAATAAAGAGAGGAAATAAACAAAGTGATGAAAGTAAAGAAAAAGAGTCAAAGGTGCACTTGCGGTTTAAAGAAATAAAGTGCAACTAATCTTTGTTGTTTAGTGTGGTGTGTTGTGTGCTTAAAGAAGTGGGGGACAAAAAATTAGAAAGACTTCAAGATTTGGAGGAGGAAGGAAGAACTTATGCCGAAGGTGATGGGATGTATTGAAAAGCACTTAAGGATGCTAGTTGCTATTATTGGTTAGCCTAGTATACACTAGTTCCGTAGCTTACATTACAACCCGTTAAGTCCTACGTGATCTTACATCACGCGTCCTTATATTAGTGGAGTAATACCTTTAGAGGCAAGCTTATGGTTCATGACACGATGCATGTGAATTCTTTTGGGAGAGAGAGAGTGAAATTGTGGGTACATGCCCCTGCATGAAATGTTTAGTGTGTGAGTAAAAGTGGAAATTCTCTTGTGATGTGAGGGCACATGTTTGTGAAAGAATGGATTCGTGTCAGATATCTTGAGTCGGCTAATTTGCATGAGTTTGCGATATCGTGATCGATTCTTGAAGTCTAGGAGGTCTTGATATGTTTAATGTCAATATAATGATGATACTATGCATGTTTTCTTGATGATTTGTTATGTAAATAATCGGTATAACGTAGCTCGGTTTGTCGAGCCAAAGTAGCCATGATGGAGTGTCAATTGCATGAGGTGTAAGAGTATTGTTCGAGGACGAACAAGATTTTAAGTGTGGGGTAGGTGATCGAGGCATATTTATGTGCCCAGAGTGATACTCAAATGCATCATTTTTGCCTTGTTTTTCCAACAATGTTTGTACATTCTCATGTAAATTGTAGGAAAGTGTGAATTTATACTAACCAACATGATTAGCGGTGTTTTGCAGGAAAAACGTACTTTTTATGAAGCTAAGATGCATTATTGGAGGAATCGGAGATGGACTCGAGGCCGAGCAGGAATTGGCCAATGGAAGCAAGTAAAGAGGCTCAGCGATGGAGGCCCTGAGTGTCCACTTGTTGCCATCGCGGATGCATTACCATCAGGAGATTTAATTGCAAGGAATTCGAGGAGAGGGTCCGCGATCGTGCCGTGGAACGTTGGACCTAATTACATGGATCTTGACATTCCCGGTGAAGGTGCGCGTTTTCACGGGTCAGCACCCCGGGCGGTGCTCCCGCGTTGCATGCGTGCCACGTTGAGGACAATACAGACGGTCAAATTCCGGGAGAGCCTCCGTGTTGCACACCGTGTCCGCGAGGAAGCCCGGTGCTCGCGATGCACTCCAGCGACACGTTGCTTGTTATTCCGGAAAAATTCTCACCGGTATAAATAGAACACTTGGGTTCATTTTTAATTATTCGACTTGTTGGAGCAAGAACGTGGAGTTGCGGCGGTTGAGAGGACGAAATTCTTAGGGTTTTTCTCTATCCCCTTCTTCTTTCTTTCAATTGTTTGTATGATTTACACTCATTTAACGATGTTTAATCAACAAATGAGTGGCTAATTTCACTTCTTCTTGAGGTTAGGAACAATTGTATTGAAATGTGGTGATCATTTTGGTTTTTTATCTTTTCTTTTATGGTTGTTCTATTAATTCTTGTTCTTGAATTAATATTTGGCCAATGTTAATGTATATTTAAAAGATCAGGTTTGACTCGAGAGAGCACGAAGCTGGAAAGTTGTGGAGTAATAGGATATGATCTTTTCTTAGTTTGGGAAAATTGAGAATTGATTTACCTTGGATAGAAATATACACGAAAGTCGTATTAGTCAAGTGTGGAATCGGTTTGTATGGCTAGAACATGAATTTCTTCTTATCCACAACATGTAGGCGGAAGGTTCATGATTCTTAAGTTGGGTTAAATACTTAATCCATAGGCATAAGTTAGACTAGCAATCGGAGAAAGATAAACAGTTTATATCGATAGTGAATTTCTTTCATGTTCGTTTTAGCCTCGGCATGCTCACATTCATAGTTCGGACTCACTTGTATATTTATTTTAGGCTGTAGTATAAAATTAGATAACAAAATAAAAAACTTTTTATTACATTGTTATGCACATTTTAGAGTAACGATGGGAATTGACTTAGTGGGTGCCCCAGTAGTCCGAGTCCTGTGGGATCGATCCAGTCCCTGTGGGATCGATACTTGGCTTACTTGAGCCACTTACTACTTGTTCGACCACGTGCACTTGCGTGTAGTCATCCAGACAGCCGAACACCACGTCACTTGCATCACACATCAACTAAAAAGGATGTTCCCAATCAGGATAAATGAGAATAGGCGCTTCCACCAGCTTCTTTTTTAGCTCCTCGAATGCTTCTACACATTCTTTGTCAAATTCAAACTTCACCTCTTTTTCTAGCAACCGGCATATTGGTCTAGAAATTTTGAGAAGTTCTGGATGAACCGTCTGTAAAACCCAGCATGTCCTAGAAAGTTGCGAACACCCTTCACTGACACTAGTTGTGGTAGATTTTCAATCACCTCAATCATTGCACGATCGACTTCTAACCCTCTGCATGACACCTTATGGCCAAGAACGAACCCTCCTTGACTAAAAAGTGGCACTTTTCCCAGTTAAGCACCAGGTTTGAGTCTTCATATTGAGCTAACACCTTGTCAAGATTCTGCAGACACATAGCAAATGAATTACCAAAAATAGAAAAGTCATCCATAAATACCTCGACAAAATCTTCCACCATATCGTGGCAGATCGCCATCATGCATCGCTGGAATGTGGCTAGTGCATTGCATAGACCAAATGGGCATTCGCCTGAAATCATATGTCCCATAAGGACATGTAAAAGTGGTCGTCTCCTGATCCCCCGATGTTATGGCTATTTGATTATAGCCGGAATAACCATCCAGAAAACAATAATATTCCTGACCTACCAACCTATCCAAAATCTGATCAATGAATGGAATAGGATAATGATCTTTCCTCGTGGCCTCATTGATCTTCCTGTAATTCATGAAAATTCGCCATCCCATGACCGTGCGTGTGGGAATCAGCTCATTCTTTTCATTGGTGACCACGTTCATCCATCCTTTCTTCGGAACACACTAAACTGGGCTAACCCATTCACTGTCTGAGATAGGATATACCACACCTGCATCAAGCCATTTGATCACTTCCTTTCTGACTATGTCTTTCATCACCGGGTTCAACCTCCGCTGATGTTGCACGGTTGGCTTGGATCCTTCTTCCATAAATATCCGGTGCATGCAGAAAGCTGGACTAATCCCCTTGATGTCCGACATCTGCCAACCCATTACTCTCTTCCGCCTCTTAAGAGCCACCAATGCATCTTTCACTTGTGCATCTGTCAGTTCTTCTGAAATGATGACTGGCAAGGTGTCATCTTCACCCAAAAATACATACTGCAGATGTGAAGGCAATGTCCTTAACTCCAATTTCGGTGCCTCCTCAATTGATGGCCTTGGCGGTGGTTCCAAGGACCTCTTCAACGGTTCAAAGTCCTGCTTCCTGAAGAACCTTTTGGCTCATTCAAAGTCTGCACCATCTCATATGTAGCACTGTCCCCAAAATGATCATAGCCCACCAAGGCTCTCTCCAATGGGTCGTGTGAGTCAACAATCTGAAGGGTCGATTCCTGATTTAAAACACTGATTGCTGATAGCTCCTCATAAATGTACGGTAGCTTCATGGCCTTGTACACATCAAAAACCTCTACTTTGTCATGTGCTCGCATGGTTAGCTGCCCAGCAGCCACATCGATTAAGGCTCTCCCTATTTCCAAGAAGGGACGTCCCAAAATAAATGGGACTTCCGCATCTGGGTCAAAATCCAGAATTATAAATTCCACCGAGAAAATGAGGGATCCTACTTTCACTAGAACATCCTCCACAATACCATCAGTTCTGGACAATGAACGGTCAACTAGCTGCAAGATCACAGTAGTGGGTCTAGGGCTGCCCAGCCCCAACTTCTTAAACACTGATGTTGGCATCAAATTTATGCTTGCTCCCAAACCACACAATCCGCGAGCTTGAATAGATTGCCCAATTGTAATCTGAATAGTGAAGCTCCCAGGATCCTTGAGCTTTGTCGGCAATCTATTGTGTATTCGGGAGGTGCGCTCCTCAGTAAGCGCCACTGTAGCGTACTCCATCAATCTACTTTTGTTTGCTACAATGTCCTTGATGTACTTGGCATATTTCGGCACTCCCTGCAAAACATCAACTAAAGGCAAATTAATATGTACCTGTTT
>JACEIK010004773.1:14870-36626 GCA_018107945.1 Datura stramonium
GAGATCAAATTTCGAGAATCATGCTAATGTCTCGATCAAGTATTTGAAGTTGCGTACCAACCTAAGAACTTAAGTCTTTATATGTATTTCCAGTAAGAAGACTTAATGTACATTATTTTAATATTAAAACATACAGTTGAAATTTTTTCCAGTTATATTCAAGTGACGCGTCTATATATTTAGCTCTTGTTGAGTTTCATTTGAATTCCCTAAATTCAGAAGAGTGATTCTCCCATGTACCAGTGTTCCTAATATCTAAGTAAATATAAGCATAAACTGTGAAAATGATCAGTTAAGCTTAGAACTTCTAATCCCAGGAAGTCGCCTGGAGGTCACTCAACTAACTAAATACGAGTTTATACGTTAGACAGAAGTCTCGTACATTGTATGTATGTAATTCATCTCTCAGCTCTACGTATATGTTAAGCGTTCTGACAATAACTCCAAGCTTCAAGTTATAAGTCCCATGTTTTCCTTCAAATAAGGAAAATGAATTAAGAACTTCATGTGCTCATCGATGTGAAAAGTTTGGCAATGAAATTCCAGGCATAGTTGTCGATACATGTAAAGGAACCACCTTGTGGGCAGTATATATATGTAGTTCCCAGATGTCAAAGGATTATATAGATATGGGAATCTATGTGCTTCTACTCAAGCGACATGTTAAATTGGTAAGACTATCTATAGGACATTGCTTGTAAGTCTTCTAAAATCCTTATGTTGGCTAAACCTCCCGAAGGTCCGTCGAGTCACTGAGTTGACATGTTTGTATATGATTTGACAACTTTACGTGATATATGTGCACATTTTCTAATTTTACATGGTATATGTGCTAACTTGTATTTATATGTTACGAAAGAGACCGAATACGACCACAGATTAAGCATTTGTCATTTCAATGCTACACGTGTTAAATTGACTCAGTATAAGATTTATCGGCTCCATTAATGATTATGATTGAGAATATTCTTATTTTACACCGGTATTGCAAACCGACTGGAGATGTTTTTATTTTACCCCGATTTTGCACACCAGCTGGAGATGTTTTTATTTTACCCCGGTAGTGCACACTGGCTGGAGATGTTTTTATTTTACCCCGATATTTCACATCGGCTGGAGATGTTTTTATTTTACCCCGGTATTACACACTGGCTGGAGATGTTTTATTTTACCCCGGTAGTGCACACCGACTGGAGATGTTTTTATGTGGTACCTCGCTGGAGATATTTTTATTTTACCCCGATGTGGTACATTGGCTGGAGATATTTTTATTTTACCCCAATGTGGTACGCTGGCTGGACGAATTTTATATAGGGATACGGTTGGCTGGTCGCTGGCATTACAATTATAGTTTCTTTCTTGTGCATTTCTTAATTGCATTTTCATCTTATTATACAGTTATTATCAGGTTTCAGTTTTCAGGATTCCAGGTTGTTACCATTCTTTATTCCTGGTTCAGTTATCTTGAGTTCAGTTATGTTATAGTAAGTTTATATCAATTACAGGTTGTACAGTTCCAGGTTATATTTATCCTTTACATGTTTATGTGCTAAGTTAGTTATTACAAGATTGTTATCTCATGGTTACAGTTTTAGCCTTACATACCAGTACATTTCATTCGTACTGACGTCCCCTTGCTTGGGGACCTGCGTTCGTGCCGCAGGTGCAAATAAAGGTCAGGATGGTCATTTGAGTAGCAGTTCGTGAGATCAACAGATGGTTGGTATGCTCCTTTCTTCCTAGAGCTAGGGCCTAGTTATTTATGCTTGAGTTTTGAGATACGGTTATGGGTAGGTCGGAGCCCTGTTCCGACCATCAGTCAGTTTACTCTTTAGAGGCTTTGTGGACTTAGCGCGTGCAACAGTATTCAGTTAGTGGCCTTGTCGGCTTTTTGTTGTTTAGTTTAGCATACTCATAGCCTTGTTTGCATTTTAGTTGTTTACCCTATATTGTTGAGACATTATGGGTCCATTTTGTGCTCCAGTTGATTGTGACAGGTGGCCTGGACGGCCTAAGTATTACAGTTACAGATGTCATATAGCCGGGTTTCCAGCCAGTCAGGTATGGGGAGCCAGTCGCACCCTCCCCCCAGTAATGGGGCGTGACACGTAAATGGTCATCGTATCAAAATAAATATCCCGATGGATGTCGGGGTCGAATCCCACAGAGAATTGAGTCGATAATTCAAGAGTTATAAACTAATTCAAACTAGAATGCATAATTGTTCAACATTTGAAAAGTAAAATTGGGGGGAAATTAAAGGAAAATAACTATCTAATTCTAAACTAAGTCTAATTGGGGGGAATTCCAATTTAAGCAATCACAAATGAGAGGCTAGGGACATTCTATGGATGGGTTCACAGTTAAATCATGAATTTCTTAAATGCTATAGACTCCAAATTTGCATAGATAGAAGTGGATAATTCACATTCTCTTTTTTTTTTCAACCATAAGAATGTTTATGCCTTGGGTTCTTTCAAACCCCAAAGCCCATTCAAGTAATCAACCACACAAGCTTGCGGAAAGACTAGCTATATCTAGCCTTGGCCATTAATGGAGTGAAAATGTGGGTTTTAACTATATCTAGCTTAATCCCACACACAAACACTCTAATTCCTCACTATTATCTTCTCACCCAATTCTCACTTTTCTCTCTAAAGCAAAAGCAAGAAAAGTAAAGCACAATTCATGTTTTCAAACCATCAATTTTGGCAATTCTAACTTGGGAGAAGATAATAGATCTACAATTTCAATAAGAATCCAAGAGCAGTTTATCAAAACCCAATTAAATTAACAAAGCCACCATGAATATACCTCCATCTAGCAAATTAGTCAAGCATATTTAAAGATAGAGAGAAGATACCAAGAGGATTCCCCCTCACATTCATCACATTTAGCTTCACAAGCTCTTACAACAATGGTTGAATTCCCCCAAAATGGGTTAAAGAAAAAGTAGAAGAAAAGTACTACCTAACTCTACAAATCTATGGAGAAAAGATTCTACTAAAAATTCTATGATGAAAATGAAGTCTAGATGATTCAATTGTTGAATGAATGGTTGGTGTACAATGTAAGCTATGTAAAATATTTATACTTTCTTGTGTACAACTTTTCCCAAATGTCCTTGGAGCTTCTAGATGCTTTTTAGACCTTTTTTGACCCTTTTACCCTTCATTAGATGGCTCTCCGATGAGGAACCGGCGTTTCGCCGGTGGTAATTCGTGGAGAGCCAAATTGTGGCTGGTTGAAAAGAATGTTGTGGCATAGGGAGCCGGAGTTTCCATGGGCTTTTAGCCGGTGCCATTCCGTGAACTGCCGGTCATTTAGTTAGTCTAGCCAGTGGCTTCGGCATTTTGCCTACATTTCACCTTTTCAGATCCGCGTTCAGCTGATTCAAAGCACGTCATTGCACCTCTTTTTGAGCTCAAATCTTCCCTTATCTTTGGATCCTCTCCCTCATATGCTAACTCATCAAATTTATTCTAAAATTCCATGTGTTTTGCTCGATTTCATGCTTTCTTTGCTCACGTGAGGTACCTACAAATAATTCAAGAGAGAGGGCATAAAATCCACATAAATGGCTCAAAAACTAAGCAAAACTCATGATTAGGAGCCTAATGAGTTGGTAAATTTCCAACTCATCAAACCCCCAAAATTGAACTGTTTCTTGCCCTCAAATAATGCAATTATTTACAGTTGAGCAAATGAAGAACATGCTATATATGAGTTTTTGCATAAAGGACTAATCAAGACGTTCTTTCACAAGAGGACATTGCTAAAGCTTAGAGAATTACAGTAGTTGTACACAAAATCGTCAAGCCTCAAGATAACCCAAACATTATACACCAATTCAAGGAAAAGAAAAAACTCAAACCATGTTGCACAAGCTTCACTAGGTAACCACAATCATTAAACATATCTTGCATGCATTCATTTCATTCAAACAAGGGGCATAGTTCGTCAAAACAAGTTTGAAGAGCATCTCAAGTCATTGACAATTCACATTCTGAGTTTGCCTTAAAGTTCGCTACCCGCTTTCCTTAATCATACCTCTCTTGGAAAACAATTTTAAGCATGTAATCCAAGGAAATGATGCCCCTCATAAGAAGAGAGAATCCCAGACATTTTTCTTTTAGCATTTCACAAGATGAGATTATAAGATAAGACAAATGCGCTCACTCTCACAAAGAAATTCAAGTGCATCCAAGTTGACCCATAGGCTTTCCCTTCATGTATATCCTCACTAATGTAGTGTTGCTACACTCAAAATCAATTAGGAATTGTGGGTTATAATGAAGGCTAGGGGTAAGGATAGGATAACTATTTAGCTTTTGGTGACTAAAGCCTCCCTAATGCCTTTAAAAACACTTGTAACATCCTATCATCTTATTGAGATCACTCCACCTTATTTCTCATTGTTCATAATGTTCATCATTTGTGTAACACAAGCCACCCTTATACGCCGGTGGATTTCACATTCAACCTTATCTTATGCAAGAGCACCTATTTACTATTCTTTCTCTTTTGATGATTCGAGGTCTTTCAATCCATCGATTCATTCATTTCATCACAATTGTGGTGCTACCTCACATTTAGGCTTCCCATTTTTCCCCCTACTCTTGCAAACCCCCCAGATTTAGGCTTATGCCTCATTTCACATTCATTTCCTTATCTCTCCCTATTTCTTGGGCTTGACACCTCTATTATTCATTATTTTATTACAAACCATTAGGGAGTAGGGGTGCCAGAGAGAGGGATTAAAAATGGTCGTTAGGCTTGTAATGTGGTTTCAAAGAAAGCGTCCAAGGCTCAAACGCTGGCTATCAAAGATTAATGTTCAAGGAAGTCATTTTAGGTAAAGTGACTAACAAAAGAAGGCGTCAGATCATGTTTTAAATGCAACCCCATCTATCATTTCTCCTTGAATCACACTTAGGGAAATTCTAGACAATCATGCATACACAAGAATTAAGCAAAAACCTCACCATACAATGCCTCACAATCCAAGGAGTTCACACACTTCCTTTGTCACATTAAGAGGATGACTTTTAACGAGCTAGTTACGAATCAACAAGCCAAGCAAGGAATATATAATTCATGAGAAGAGCGTGCTCATTTTCACATTTAGATACCCCTCTTTTCTTTTCAAAACTCATGCACAATGACAAGCAAGTAATATTGGTGGTACCTCATCAAACAAGTGCACAAAGACTCAACAAGACTCTAAACTTGACATTTTCCCTTAAGAAAGTCGCCTCTCAATCTATCATCGGGAAGTGCCAACCCGGTTTGACAACAAAATGAGAAGACAAAGATGATATACCCTCAAGAATGACGTTACTCAATCTATCATAGGGCCATATCGTGCATCACTTAACAAGTGGGATACTCAGACATCACCCCTAACATGTCCTCGATACACATGGTGAAACAAAGCAAGAAAGGAATAGGTGAAAGAACTCCCTGGGCCTTTTACTCATAATCAGCGTTCCATTGGCATTTCATGCCTTTGAACTAGCATTTCGCAGGTCTAACACCGATGTGCCACTGCTTAAGCAATTTTTTTTCCAGGTGTTCTATTTGACAGCTGCATTTCGTGCATTTGAACTTGGGCTTCGCCGGTTTAACGTCGGTTGCTCACTTTGAATCTGGCTTCTGTCACCTTCATCACATTTCGTACCTATTGCACCCTTTCACAACAAAGACAACACAAACATCAAGTAAAACAAAGCAAAAGTAAAAAGTAAAAACAAAAAGTAAAAGCACTTGGGTTGCCTCCCAAGAAGCACCTTAGCTCACGTCGTGGCTCGAAGACTTCAACTTCACCACTTTCCTCTCCACTTTGAGCATTTGAATTGCACCCCTAGCTTCTTATCCATTCTTCTACTTCTCTTGAGGGGTGGTGGTGTAAGCATCAAGGGACCGAGCGATGGATGTTGCATCTTGTGTTTCTTGGCCCTTAAAGGAGGGAGGTTCTTTGGACTTGTTGGCATTGCATACTCTAAGATGAAGCCACCTTGATCTTCCTCCTCATCTTCCTCCATTGACTTGGTCTCCTCAGTCTCCATTTTGTCAACCATGTTTAATATTGAAAAATGATAAGAGGGCGGTCTAACTCACTCCCCTCTCAAGCATGCTTCTTGCTTGACCTCCTCCTTTTCAGGTGCACTAGAGTCATTAAGTGTGATTTGTTGGATGTCATTTGGAGACTCTAGTCTCACTTCTTCAACCTTGGCATCTTGCATTTTTACAATGTTTGTTGGTTGGCACACCTCTATGACTTCTTCAAAACTTACCTTGACTTCTTCTTTATCATCATTTTGAGCTTCCTCCCAAGAGTCATGTTGAGCTATGCCCCATTGTTCACTTCTTATTGTTAGGCTCCTCAATATCTCCTCCGCTTTTTCTTTTAGACTTTCACAACTTTCTTCTTGAGGAGTTTATGATTCCATGGGCATGGAGGGGTATTCATTCTTTTCCGCATTATACTCCCGCTCCAAAAAGGCTTGGAGCATGGCTTCTATGCGCCCACATGTATTTCTCCTTCCCTCTCTTGCTATGGCTTCATTCCCTTCAATCTTAGGAGCACAACTTCTATCACAAACACTATAACGAGAAGTGACGCCATTTTGGCATCCATCCTAATGTCTCCCATGACTACCACATAATGTGCATTTATACCCATCATAGGAAGGAGAAGGTGCACTCATCTCCCTTCTAGGGGCGTATTTGCAATCTTGCCAACAGTCTAGCCCTCCACAATAGGGACTGAGTCATCATAATAAGGGTTTCCACCAACAAACCTCCTTTCATTCCATGATGCCATCATTTAATTACAAACAAACAAAAACAAAAACAAAAATAAATGCAAAACAAAATGTAAAACAAAAATGCAAAACTAGTTCAAATCAATAAATAACTAATTTCTTATCACAACTCAATTCCCCGACAATGGCTCTATTTTTTATAATGTCCAAAATACACCCCTCTTTTACAAAAGAGCGTAAACGGTCATTGTATCAAAACAAATATTCCGACGGATGTCGGGGTCGAATCCCCTAGAGAATTGAGTCGATAATTCAAGAGTTATAAACTAATTCAAAGTAGAATGCATAATTGTTCAATATTTGAAAAGTAAAATTAGGGGGAAATTAAAAGGAAATAACTAATTCTAAACTAAGACTAACTAGGGGAAATTCCATTGAAGCAATCACAAGTGAGAGGCTAGGGACATTCTGTGGATGGATTCACAATTAAATCAGGAATTTCTTCAGTGCTTTAGACTCCAAATTTTCATAGATAACAGTGGATAGTTCACATTCTCTTGTTTTTCAACCATAAGACTGTTTATACCTTGGGTTCTTTCAAATCCCAAAGCCCATTCAAGTAATCAACCACACAAGCTTGAGGAAGGACTAGCTATTTCTAGCCTTGACCTTTAATGGAGTGAAAATGTGGGTTTTAACTATCTCTAGCTTAATCCCACGCACAAACACTCCAATTCCTCACTTATTATCTTCTCACCCAATTCTCACTTTTCTCTCTCAGGCAAAAGCAAGAAAAGTAAAGCACAATTCATGTTTGCAAACCATCAATTTTGGCAATTATAACTTGGGAGAAGATAATAGATCTACAATTTCAATAAGAATCCAATAGAAATATATCAAAACCCAATCAAATTAACAAAGCCACCATGAATATACCTCCAGCTAGCACATTAGTCAATCGTATTTAAAGATAGAGAGAAGATACCAAGAGGATTCCCCTTACATTCATCACATTAGCTTCACAAATTAGCTTCACAAGCTCTTAAAACAATGGTGGAATTCCCCCAAAATGGGTTAAAGAAAAAGAAGAAGAAAAGTACTATCTAACTCTACAAATATATGGAGAAAAGATTCTACTAAAAATTCTATGATGAAGATGAAGTCTAGATGATTCAATTGTTGAATGAATGGTTGGTGTACAATGAAAGCTATGTAAAATATCTGTAATTTCTTGTTTATAACTTTCCCCAAATGTCTTTGGATCTTCCATATGCTTTTTAGACCTTTTTGGACCCTTTTACCCTTCATAGACGGCCTCTCCGGTGAGGAACAGATATTTCACCAGTGGCAATTAGTGGAGAGCCAAACTGTGGCCAGTTGAAAAGAATGCTCTGGTGGAGGGAACCGACGGTTCCATGGGCTTTCAGCTGGTGCCATTCCATGATCCTCTAGTCGTTTAGCCGGTCTGGTCAGTGGCTTCATCATTTCGCCTGCGTTTCGCCCTTCCAGATCCGCGTTTAGCCGATTCAAAGCATGTCTTTGCACCTCTTTTTGAGCTCAAATATTCCCTTATCTTTGTATCCTCTACCTCATATGCTAACTCATCAAATTTCTTCTCAAATTCCATGTGTTTTGATTGATTTCATGCTTTCTTTACTAACGTGAAGTACCTATAAAGAATTCAAGAGAAAGGGCATAAAATCCACATAAATGACTCGAAAACTAAGCAAAAACTCATGATTAGGAGCCTAATGAGTTGGTAAATTTCCAACTCAATAGTGATGAAGTTCGGTAAGAAGGGCAAGCTTAGCCCTAGGTTTATTGGCCCGTATTGGATCCTCTTGAGAGTAGGCCAAGTGGCGTATAAGCTAGAATTGCCTCTAGAATTGGAAGTCGTCCTTCCATTCTTTCACGTGTCAATGTTACAGAAATGCATAGGGGAACCTCCTGAGTTGTGCCAGTTGAGGACGTTTAACTTACTGAGGAGTTAACCTTCGAAGAGGTTCCAGTTTCCATACTAGATAGGAAAGTTCGTAGGTTAAGGACTAAGGATGTATCCTATGTTAAAGTACTATGGAGGAACAGGAATAAAAAAGAGATGACCTGGAAAGCTGAGGATGACATGAGTTCTAGAAATCCTCACTTGTTCGAGGATTGATTCATATTATGCAGTTAAGGTGATGTGGTTATTCAGTTGTTATTTTACTGCTTATGTTATCAGTACTACTCAGTTAGCTACCTCTTAGTTGTGGAATAGTTGTTTATAGCGTCTGGTGAGGCACCTATGTTGGACTTTTCTACATTTTAGGTTTTCAGATAGTCCATATTATAGAGGAGACTCTACCGAGATTTTTCTAAATATTGGTTAAAAGAGTTAACTCCTGTAAGCCTAGAAATGACATTCGAGGATGAATGCTCCTTGGGTGGGGGAGGATGTTACACTCCGTAAAATGTTATCGGTTAGTAGGAATACACGTGGATTTGTGATGAGTAAGGAGAGCTCGATGTGTGTGGAAAGAGCCTCAGAAGCAGGGTTGCGCGTGGCTAGGCCGCAAGGGGCCAGCGCGACACGCCAGCCGACAGTGCATTGGCCAGCGTGGCGCGCCAGGCACACTGGTGCCCTGGTAGGCGCAGCACGACAGGTAGTGTAGCAACCGCCAGTGCCTATATATACACCCCTTTGTTCATTTTCAAGGCATATTTCAATATTTCTCTCGGCCAAAAACAAGAGGAGACGCAAGTTTTAGTAGTTTTTCGTCCGATTATGCTACCAAATGTCGTCCAATCGCAAATTAACTTCGGGTAATAAGTTCTAGGCCTAGGGGAAGCATTACTACGGAGTTAGTTCTTGAAAATTCGCTTGACAAATCAGAACTCCGTCGAGTAAAAGTCGTCAGAGTTACTCCAATATGACTCCTAAACAGCCACAGGCATTAGGTATGTGTTTCTCCTTTCTAAATTCTTGGGAAACTATAGGTTTTTGGCCGAATTATTAAAGTTGAATTATATTTGATTTGATTATTAAAAGTCATCGTTATTATCCGAATTTAGTATTGAAATTAGTCCTATTCTCTCAGCATAAAGGTTACAGTTGGAACGAACTGCCTATTGCAAGTTAAACCTGACCAGTTAAATCAAAAATCAACATTCGAGGTATGTTAAGGAAAATTCCTTTGGCAAGTTATTCCTGTCATGTCGTAATATGACCTAGACTCTCATAAGAATGCAATAAGCATGATTGTTGTGGTTAGGTTCTATTAGTAGTCTGAGATTAGCGTTTTCTGTTCAGATTGGGATTGACCCTGCCCTATATAGCCTTCAGTGACCAACCCTAGGGTTACTAGCTGTGTCATTACCTAAGGGGCTATATAGATCACTCGAAGGAGCTAGATGTTGTCCCAAGGGACTACACAGAGGCCCAATGGCCATATTACAGTCCATTCCATGGCTGGACTATTATTCTTATGCCATATCGGCCTCATTGACTCTCATCGAGCCTGGTGCCCAGGGTGCAGTTATAGGAGTCCATCAGATTCAAACATAGCTACAGGAGTCGAGTGGGCTCAGTTACAGACCTAGAGGGGCTGGAGGGTTTGATGTAGCACTTGTTGACCCATTTTGACCTAGTTAGAGGTATATAGATTAAAGTGAACTCGCCAGGGCTTATGAGGGCCCCGAGCGGATTATTCTGTGCTGGTTGTACCTTCCGGGCTTATGGGGGCCAGGTGAGGTTCTTGTTTGTATTATTTATTGTAAGTTATACAGCAGGTTGTAAGGTTATTCAGGTTATATATCTATCCCTCCTGTTGAATTATTTTTTGTTTCATTATCAATATCATTCAATCATTTTCATTTACTGCCTTACATATTCGGTACATGTTATACTGACGCCCATCTTTGGACTTTGCATTATTTAACTTCAGGTACGGTTAGATGCTGTTCAGGACCTCCCTAGTCATCAGTCGAGTCAGCAGTATGATCAGCTCCTTTTGCCCCGGAGTTGTTAGTTAGAAGATTTGTTCTTTTGTTGTACAGTTTATGGGTAGGTCGGGGCCTTGTCCTGACCATTATTCCACTCTTAGAGTCTTGCAGGCTACAGATTTCCAGTATTAGTTTTGTTGTTGGTCGTGTAGGGCCTATGTATATTTATTTTGCGTGATGGTCGTGTGGGGCTTAGTTTAGCAATTAGTTAGCAGTCTTTTCAGTAGTAATATAGTTCTGATTGCCTGTTTTCATGATGATGTAACTAGACAGCATGGTGGTCCTGTCGGCCCATATAGAATCCCCTTTACTATATTTTGTTGGTTAGCTGTTTTTTTTTACAGGTAGCTATGTGTCCTTGTTGGCCGGAGGCTGTGTTTACAACCGAGATATAGCTCATTATTTCCTTGATTTGAAGAGCAGGCATGCACCAGAAGTGCATAAGCCCAGTGAGGTCAGTTCAGATCCTAGTATGGAACCAGGTACCAGCCATGCCTCCCAAGGTGGGGCGTGCAAGAAAGGTAAGTAAAATCGCTAAGTAAGTAAAACAGAGATCATGCATATCATAAAACATTTCATCATAAGAGTCTGAGAGTAGGGCTTGCATGTTATTATCAGAAAACATGACTTAAACATAACTGAATATCATAACTGAATCGAATGACCCAAAGTGAAAAACTGATGATCATAGTAAAATTGAACATTGGGTCAAACCTACTGAAACATAATATCATGACTGATAAACATGCATAACTGAAATCATGAGGAATAACGGGACACTCGTCTTATAACCGACATTACCACGATAGATCTTACGTGGTCTCGACTATTACACTCAAGTGGGCAGGGCCATCCAAAGCTTTGCCAGGGCTAAGAACGCTAGAATGATATCGATATCTAGTTGGAGGCCCTTTGGGGACAAGGGAAGCTTAGAAGGGAGGTCCCAAATAATCTGAACATACCTACACTGACATGTAGTTCCGAGCTATAGGGTTGACTAATCCTTAGCCTACTCGGTGCTAGACAGTAGTCCCAAAAACATGCATATGTTTTCCATCATTTTTCAATGAAAATGATCATCATCTAGTGACGAAGCTGAATAATAAATATACATGCATAATCTTAAATCATAACATGAGGAGCCTTGGACTCAAAACATACCACAAGATGAAAATAGTGGGAGTCTAGACTCCAAAATCCCTGTGGTATGCTAACAAAATGAAATCTAGATAAATAGTGAAACATACTTGATCATATGGGCTTTCCCAATACTTAAACATGCTTGACATAGAATTTATCATTCGAAAACATAAACATGGACATGGGTAATTCAAAATCATACTTTCATCATATACATATCATCATGCTTGAATACATATATCAAAAATCTCAAGTTTCATGAACTTCCATGGGTAAGTATCATAATTTGTAAAAACTTGAAAACATAATTTGGAATTGAAAACATTGTAAAATATGCGCATGAATCATAATTCAACATTACAAAAATGTATAAATCATACCCATTATTAATACTTAGAGAATTTACATGTTGTGTTAAAACCCCATAGATTCATCAACTAGAATTTTCATGAAATTGAAGAGGGATTGGGCATGGGTGTGGATGAATACACTCATCATAACCCTATATACCTTAAAAAATCTGATTTCACAAACCCTCTTGAAAGCTCAATGGAATTTCGGGAAGAACTTGATGAATCTTAAGCTTGATCACCCCTAGAAACCATGAAGTTTGCATGCATGGAAGAGAATGGGTTTAGAATGAGATTAACCCTCTTAAAACACCCTTTTCTAAGCTCAAAACGACCTAGTATAGGTTAGGAACTTAAGAATCTTGGAAAAGCCCTTAATAAATTCGCATGAAAATACTCACTACCAGTCCCAATGGGGGACTGGACGAATCGTTGTCACTGACCATGACTCGTGGTCATCTCCCATGCCACAACTGGAAATTCCTCATCACTGGTCATCATGAGGGACACCACGACTCATGGTGTACCCGACAACTCGTGATGACCAGTCGTTGGGGACACTTCCAACTTCTCAATAACCAAATCAAACTCCTGACCACGGCCCACTTGACGACTCATGGTGATGACCATGACTCATGGTCTCACCCGTGGTCAACCTCAAACCCAAAATTCCAACTAAGTCCACCCTCTTCCCCACGAGTCACTTGACGACTCGTGGTGCACCTCATGGGTCTCTGGATAATTCGTCCCGTGTCTTGGTGCAGAAAAATCCTATTTTCTCCATTTCAACCCTCGGGTCCGATCTTAGGGATTTTGGGGTATTTCAATATCTCCTCCTTGGGAACATTCATCCTCGAATGTGGGTGAACATACTGAAAAGCTGAAAAATGCAACTGCCATATCAAATACTGAACATTTGAAGATGAAAACTGACGGAGTAACTGACTCCGGACTGAAATAAATGACTAAACTGAATTCATGAATCACAAATACATATACTGACATGGAAGAAACTGGGGCACATGAATTGAACATGAAACTGAATAGAGCACTAGGGAGGAAACTGATACCTCAAGCTGAAACTGAGTCGTGAGGGAATAGATGCGGGTATTCAGCCATCATATCTGCTTCAGCTTCCCACGTAGCTCCCTCAACATGCTGATTCCTCCAAAAAACATTTACTGAGGCTACTTCTTTGTTTCTTAGCTTTCGGACCTGACAATCAAGTATTTCCACCAGAACCTCCTCATAGCTAAGGCTATCCCTCACACCTACACTTTCTACTAGAACAACCAAAACTGGATCACCCAAGCACTTCTTTAAGAGCTATACATGGAAAAATGGATGAACTGAAGCTAATTTTAAGGGAATCTCCAACTTATAGGCCACCTTGCCAAAATGTCTCAAAATCTGGTATGGGCCAACATAACGGGGACTAAGTTTCCCTTTCTTTCCGAATCTCATCACTCCAATCATTGGAGACACCTTCAAAAACACCCAATCATCAACTCCAAACTCAAGTTCTCTCCTCCTCACATCCGCATAGGACTTCTGATGATTCTGAGCTATTTTCAACCTTTCCCTTATAAGCTAAACTTTTTCCAAAGCCTCATGAACAGAATATGGACCTATCAATGAAGCTTCACTGACCACAAACCAACCATTAGGCGATCTGCATCTCCATCCATAAATAGCCTCAAATGGAGTAATCTGAATACTGGAATGGTAGCTATTGTTATACACAAACTCAATGAGAGGAAAATGATCATCCCAACTACCTTTGAGCTCAATAACACATTCCCTCAACATATCCTCAAGAGTCTAAATGGTCCGCTCAGCCCGACCATCTATTTGCGGGTGAAATGCTGTGCTAAGCTTGACTGGAGTACCAAGTCCCATCTGAAATGATCTCCAAAACATGGAGGTAAACTTAGTACCTCTATATGATACGATGGACAATGGCACTCCATGAAATTGAACTAACTCCTGAATATATAATTTAACATAATCCTCCGCTAAATCGGTAGTTCTGACTGGTAGGAAATGAGCTAACTTAGTCAACCTTTCTACAACCACCCAAATAGAGTCATACTGTTGGCGAGTACGAGGCAACCTCGTAATGAAGTCCATATTGATTTCCTCCCACTTCCAAGTACGAATACTAATGTCTTGAAGCATACCTCCTAGTCTTTGATGCTAAACCTTCACCTGTTGATAGTTCAGACACTTAGCCACAAACTGCTATGTCCTTCTTCATACCATTCCACCAATAGACTTCATGTAGGTCACGGTACATCTTGGTGGCATCTGGATGTATATAATATTTGGAACTATGAGCCTCATGCAACATCTTCTCCCTCAAGTCATCAACACTCAGTACACACAAATGACCCTGATATTGTAGCACATAATCTCCCCCTTGGAAGAAGACCTCCACCTTCTGATTCTGAACGACTTTCTTCAACTTTACCAAAATTGGATCCTCATCTTGTTTAGCTTTTAACTTGGTCACCAAGGACGATTCTGATCCATTCTGAATAATGACAATTCTATCTGTCGAGTAAACAAGACAGACTCTTGGCCGTGCAAGTCGATGCACATCCTTCACTAACTCTTTTCTTTCCTCATCTACATGGAACACACTCTCTGTAGAAAGACTGCTAAGAGTGTTTTCCACCATATTAGCCTTGTCGGGATGATAAAGGACACTCATATTATAATCCTTCAAAACCTCTAACCACCTCCTCTGACGTAGATTTAGATCCTTTTGGGTAAACACATACAGTGTGCTTTTGGTGTCCGTAAAAACATCTACATGAACTTTGTACAGATAGTGTCTCCAAATCCTCAAGGCAAATACTACTACCGCCAACTCGAGGACATGAGTTAGATAGTTCTTTTCATGGACCTTCAGCTACCTAAAGCATAAGCTATAACTTTACTATACTGCATTAATACGCAACCAAGAGCGATCCTTGAGGCGTCACAATATACGACAAATCCATCAGTATCCTCAGGTAGGGTCAACACCGGTGCTGAGCTGAGTCGAGTCTTCAACTCTTGGAAGGTATTCTCGCAAGCCTCCTACCATTGAAACTTCACTTTCTTTTGGGTCAACTTAGTCAATGGTGTGACAATGGATGAAAACCCTTCAACAAATCTCTGGTAGTAACTAGAAAAACCCAAGAAACTCTTGATATCCGAAGGACTAACTGGTCTAGGTAATTTCTTTACCTCTTCTATCTTTTGAGAGTCCACTTGTACACCCTCACTTGACACCACATGACCCAAAAATACTACTGAGTCTAGCCAAAACACGCACTTGTTGAACTTAACATACAATTGGAGATCCTTCAAGGTCTGTAACACCACCCTCAAATGCATGGCATGCTCCTCCTTGCTCCAAGAGCAGATAAGAATATCATCTATGAAGACAATCACGAACATATCCAAATATGGCTTGAACACCCTATTTATCAAATTCATAAAAGCTGCAGGAGCATTCATTAATCCAAAAGGCATAACTACAAACTCATAGTGACCATACCGAGTCCTGAAGGCTGTCTTCGGAATGTCACTCTCCTGAACCCTGAGCTGATGGTATCCGGATTTGAGGTCTATCTTTGAAAAGCACTTAGCACCCTGAAGCTGGTCAAACAAATCATCAATCTTGGGGAGGGGATACCTGTTCTTGATTGTAACTTTGTTCAATTGCTGATAATCAATGCACATCCAAAGGGAACTATCCTTCTTTCGTACAAAGAGAACTAGTGCACCATATGGGGATTTTCTAGGTCTTATGAAACCCTTGTCTAAAAAATCTTTCAACTACTCCTTCAACTCGTTTAGCTCAGTTGGAGCCATTCCGCAGTGAGGAATAGATATAGGATGCGTATCGAGAAGAAGTTAAATACCAAAATTGATCTCCCGCTCAGGAGGATCCCCGGTAAATTGTTTGGAAACACATCTGGATATTCACACACTATAGGAATTGACTGAATATTCAGGGTTTCGGATGTAGAATCATTAACCCTAACTAGGTGATACACACAACCCTTAGAAATCATCTTCCTGGCATTTAGGTAGGAAATGAAGCGACCTAAATGCATAGTTGAACTACCCTTCCACTCTAGGACTGGCTCACCCGAAAATCGGAACTCTACCGCATGGGTTCCACAATTTACTGAGGCATAACATGCATGTAACCAATACATAATGAAGATAAAATCAAAATCGGTCATGGATAGCTTTACTAAATCTGCTGAGGTGACTTTCTTAAGGACTGTGATAGGGTAATTTCTATATACCCATTGAGCTATAACTGAATCACCGACTGGAGTAGAGACTGAGAAGGGTTTTGATAGGATTTCGGGACTGACTACAAAACTACTAGCAATATAGGGCGTCATAATAGATAAAGTATCCCCTGGATCTAACAATGCATATACGTTAAGGTGGAATACTCATAACATAACAGAGACTACATCTGCAGAGACCTCCTGCTCCTGACCAGATACAAGGGCATATAATCTATTCTGACACTGTCCACCACCCGCACTAGTGGATGAACCCTGCTGAGATGGGCATGCTGGTGGGGCTACTGAACTAGTGTCTGGGCCTCCGCCCCTTTCATGGCCCTGTCTGGCTGCTAGAAAATCTTTGAGCACATATCTGGGCATTCCACACGTGAAACAAGCACCTGTACCTGCTATGCACTGACCCATGTGTCTACGGCCACACTTGCCACACTCTGGGATTTTGGACTCTGGGGGTCTGCTCCCCTGACCTCGAAAGCCTAATGCTCGTCCCTTCTATTCACACCTAGACCTAGATGGCATACTCACTGTTGACGACGCTGGGGCTGAAGATCTCTGGTGGGACTGCTGATGGTTCCCACCACCGGGTCTCTTTTGGGAGAATCTGAAGCTATCAGTCTTGGCTAATAACGTCCAAAATATACTCTTCGTACAAAGAGCATAAACATTTATTGTATCAAAAAAAATATCCCGATGGATGTCGGGGTCAAATCCCACAGGGACTAGTGAATGATATGCACGAGTGTTGTTCAAGAAATTGAATTTAGATCGCACCACTTGAAAATAACATGGAAATAAACATTTGGGGGTGATTGATATTTACAATAAAATATAACTAGTAATTTGACTAACTAAGATAGAAATATTTCTAAGGTTGTTGACAATAATGTGAAAGACTAGAGGTGTGGTGTAGATGATATGCTAACTAAATAGGGTCATGCTAGGTCATCTCATGAGTTCAACTTGTGTACCTCTCATAAATAACTCTTTCTAGAGTTCTTTCAAACCATTAGACACAATTGAATCAACCCGATCAGATTTGAATTAATAGCTGCACTAATTTCTAGCTATTAGTTATTAATTAAGAATGAGAATGTAATTTTGGCTATTTCTATCCCAATTTCACAATCTCACTTCTATGTACACCATTAAATTCTCTCCAAATACTCAATTCTTCTTTTTTAAAGTAAAAATCAAATAAGAACAATGTGACCCACATCGACAACAATGGATCTTCAATTATAGGTTGGAGAGAGTTTAATAGATTTACACTAATTAAATATATTGAGATGACTCTAGCAATACCCACTCTAATTAAGCATTCATCACCACACACCTCTAGTTAATGATTTAGCTAGTCATAGTTGACAAATTCAAAAGCACATTAAACAATAAACTCATTGAATTCAATAATAGGAGTAGCAAAATCAAATTCAACAAAAGTCTTCAACAATGGTAATACCTTGCTATGGAAGAAAAAAAGAAGAAAAAGAAAACAATTCTTTATAATTTCCACCAATAGAATTCTTACTTTCTTCTTCTACCAAGAGAATGTTCTAAAAGAAAAAAGTTAAGATCTATTGGGTACAGAGTACTTCTCTCTAGAATATATCCAAAAGTAGGGTATCCACCTCTCTCTTTTTCCATGCTTGACATTTTTACCCCTGATCAGCGTTCTGGAACTTGTGGGAGTAGCGACAGTTTGCCAGTGACATTCCGCGAACCGCCAGCTATGATTAATTTCGCCCTCAGTGACTTCCAGTGGCCTTAGGCGATTCCTTCTGCGTTTCGCCGTTCTCCACCCGTGCGCTGCCGATTCTTTTCTCTTCGATCTAGCAATTTTAGGTGTCGTTTGATGAATGGACCGGTGAGTCACCAGTTGAAGTTTGTGTTCGTCGATTGCTATAATTCCTAGAGGCAGTGTTCATCAGCTTTTGACCGAAGTTTCGCTGGTCTTTTCCGGTGAGCGTGATTAACAAGAGCTTTCATTTTGCAAAATGAGGGCATAACTTATCCATGAAGTACACATAATATCTCAATTCATGATCATTACACATTCAAAGCTTGCCTTAGAGCTTGTATTTCTCATGCCCGATGCACAAATTTATCTTTAATGCAATTTTGTCCTCGAAAGGGATGATGCCACTCATCAAAGAGAAAATCCTTATTTTTTCTAATCATGAAATCAATGCACTCACACAAGGGATTGCGCAAAGAGAAGATTGCACTCACTCTCCCAAAAAAAATCTGCATGCACCCAACTCGACTCATAGGCTTTCCCTTCATGTAATGTGCCACTAATGTAGAGCAGTTGCACTTAAAATTACTTAGGATTTGTGGGTCATAATGTAAGATAGGGATAAGGGTAGGATAAATGTTTAGCTTTAGTGACTAATTCACCCCTAATGCCTTTATAAACACTTGTAACATCCCATTATCTTATTAAGATTACTCCACCTTATTTCTCCTTGTTCATTATCTTCATCATTTGTGTAACACAAGCTACCCTTATAACACTAATGAATTTCACATGCGCCTTATATATGCAAGAGATAGCACCTTTTTACTATTCTTCCTCTATTGATGATTTGAGGTCTTTCAACCCATCAATTCATTCATTTCATCACAATTCTGGTGCTACCTCCCATTGAAGCTCTCATATTTCCCCCTTCTCTTGCAAACCCCCAAACTTAGACTTTTGCCTCATCTCACATTCATTTCCTTATCGCTCCCCATTTCATGGTTGAAGCCCCAATTATATTCATTCTTTCATCACTAGAAACTAGGGAGGATGGGTGACAAAGAGAAGGATTAAAAATGGTCATTAGGCTTGTAGTGTGTTTTCAAAGAAAGGGTCCAAGGCTCAAACATTGGCTATCAAAGATTAATATTTAGGAAGGTCATTTTCTGTGAAGTGACTTAACAAAAGAGGGTCTAAGATCCTGTTCTAAGTGCAACTACATCTAGGATTTCATCTCGAGTCACACTTAGGGCAAGTTCTAGACAAGAAGTTGTGCATGAGATTCACAAAAGTCTTTACTACACAAGGAATCACACCTAAAGTGTCCACAAAAGTCATTATCCACACAGAATCTTGATAGACATCAGAACATGAAAATTCATAAGTCAAACGAGGAATCTACAATGTATGACAAAGAGTGCTATGTTCTCATTTCAAACACCTGCTCATTGTTTCTCTTTTTCATGCCCCATTTTAAAATTTCATTTCAAAAATTTTCTAAAATTTTCTGGTGGTACCTCTCAAAACAGCTCTATAAAAGACTCAAAAATGACATTGCGTTTTCCTTTATGAAATTTGCCACTCAATCTATCATTGGGAAGTGCCAACCCGGTTCGATAACAAAAAGAAAAAGAAAAATAGAGAAATGCTCCTCGAGAAAGAACCGTGGTATGAAAGAACACCTTGGAGTTTGATTACTATTCTACTATTTACACGGCGACAAACAAAGGACTTGGTTCCTAAAGGAGTAAACAATTCGAGACAAGGACCCCATTCTCATCATTAGCCACTAACATTCATCCAAAAAAAATTCGACCAAGTTATTCATTTTTTTCTGTTCAACATCACAAGCCTGGCGAGGGAAATCAGCAACAAGAGTAAAAAACTGAGCCCGACAAAGGCTCACAATTCATCACACAGATAATAATAAAAAAACACAAAAACCCAACAAGGGATACTTCAAATCATCTAAAACAACACAAAAGCCCGACAAGGGCTATTTCAACTCATCTTAAAATAAAACATAAGTGACCCCCCAACAAACACTCACCCCCCAGCTAAGAGAATACATTGACCCCAATGTATACATGCAAAATGAAGGGGTAAGAAACTCCCTGAGTAGGTTACTCCTCATCCTTATCATCCGTAGCTTCCCCCGCTCCTGTGGCACTAGCAAAACCAGCCTCTCCCAGATCCTCGATTTCATCCCCCAAGTGCTCAAAAAGATCATCAATTGGGCCTTGAACAGTGGAAGGAGAAAATATTGCGGCGTGGAGAGCACTCATGTCAGGCACTTCCATAGGTGTCTGACTTTTTCACTCCCGCACCCCAGTTTGAAGAGAAGTGACAACCCCCTCCACTGCATCCACCCGTTTGCATAATGTTGTAAGGCTCTCATACATTGATTTCAACTCCCGTTTAACTATTTGAGAAATGAGTGTATGGAGACTTCTAGCCAACTTTTTGAGTTGGCTCTCATGGGAGTTGGTCATTTCCACGAGTTTGTGGAGAGCACTTGGCTCGGAGGATGTAGGAGGGGGAGATGCTCCCCTAAGAGGTGTGTCGTCGGAGGTTTGGCCTGTAGCTTCCTGATGGGTCACATTCAAATTTGGGGCATGTGATGACAGCTCCGACCCATGGGATAACGCTCACTCAGCCAACCCAAAGCTTACAATCTCTTCCTCTTGACTGCGGGTTCCTCGACATCTCTTTTCCTGTCTAAGGTAATAACTCATAAGGAAGGGACATGGGTCTCATTAGGAAACAATGGCACTCCTACTTGTAAACACAGCTGGGAAAGAAGGACCGCATAAGGCATTGAGGTGCTGGCATGTCTTGCCTTCCGCTTCATCTGCTGGGCCCCAATCTCCCCAAAGTTAATGGGGACTTTGGACATGATGCTGGCTATGAGAATTGCTGACTCCAAGTTGCCCCATTGCTCATTTTTGGAAGGAATGATGCACCCACAGATAAAATCTAACCATAACTTGGCCTCGAACTTCAGATCAAGGAGAGAAATTTTTCCACCCATGGAAGCCCATAGTGGGGTGTCAACTACGATGATAGGGGCTATCTAGATGAACTAATTTTTCATGTCCGCAATCCTAGCCATATACTCTATGCCCGCGTCAATTTCGTTTTTCCAGAACAAATAATTGATTATAGTCGGAGTTATGTCTACCTCCATCCCGCATACCATGATTGATTGTAGGAAGGGGACTTCATCAATTTTTACTTTGTGTTTCATGATGTCCTTGTTACACCCCGTAAAATTTCCAACACATAGATGGCATATTCGCGTGTTGGTTAAGAGTATTTGAAAGCCATACATGCTAGAAAAAGGCCCGGGAAAAGACCGGAAAAGAAACCTGTCGAACCATCGCGGAAGGAGCCGGGGCAGAGCCCCTCCGCGATGGCAACGTGTCACGGAGGGGGAGCCTCCGTGTTGGCTCCGTGACACG
>JACEIK010004773.1:45506-82301 GCA_018107945.1 Datura stramonium
AGCCAGGCACCAGATGTGCTTAGGCTCACCAGTTAGCAGTCCAGGTCCTACTAGGGCACCAGGTGCCAGTCATACCCCCCAAGGCGGGGCGTGACAGTCCTGTCTATCCTGGTAGGAGGCATAGAATTCCTGCACCATGTTTGGGTAATAGTTCAGGAGAGGATTGGCAAAAGCATGTCATTGCCTATCTGTGAGCTGAGTAGTGATGTTAGGAAAGTCCCCGCGCAGTCCCGCCAAATCAAACCTTTTCTCCACCGTCATCTACCGACTCTTGCCTATAGTGTAGTTCCCTTTCATGTCGGGCACGCAGAAGATGATGGCCTCCCTAGAGTCGACGGGTGTTGCGGAGGCTTTGGCTTTGCCTTTGCCTTTGGTGGTTGAGGAGGTTGGTGCCTTGCCTTCGCCTGTGTTCCTAGATAAAGATATTATCTGCAAACATGATGTTAATGGCAGCCATAATGCGTTGGAATAAAATAACTAAACATTATACTAAATTTGAGATGAGAAGAAAAGATGAGAAATCATCATTAAAGAACCGATTGCATAGGTGAAACATCGACGAGCCACGGATGGTGTCTATGGACGGCCGCTGGCTCGCCCATGTGAAGAACTAAACTGGGCAGAAAAAGATTCCACCGGTGACAAGGCGACGAGTTGCCGATTTTGATCCGCGAATCGCCGATGTAACTTTAGTTCCAAGCAGTGACCTGAATCCAATTGGAGATTTACCCTTAAGAATGGTGTCACCCAATCTATCACAGGGAAAAGCATGACTTTTTAATCCATTTAGGTTAATAAGATTTCACCCCATCTAAGCCCACACAAATATACAAATATACCATACCCCTTTCATCCAGAAACTACTATCTCCCCACACTTTCAACAAACAAAGTATAAACCATGAATCTAGTGGGAAAGAAGGGCATTAACAAAGAGGAGAATGTATATTAAAGCCATATGAATATGCAATTAAGATTCCATTGATGAAAACATACAAAGAATCAGAGATATATTACCACACTTGGGAGAGAGTTTTGCAAAGACTAACTTGTGGTATCTTGATAATGCTCAACAATGGCACTTTTGAGACTTGTGTAGTAGAGAGGGAGAATGTGAGTGTAGTGAGAATTTTTGAAGAGGGTGAGGGGTTTTATATGTGAGAAGGTGAGAATGTGGTTAGTTGAGGATAAGGTAGGATAGTAATGGTGAGTTAATGTGTTTATGGGAAGTGGGAAAGAGGGAGTTGTGGGAATGTGGAAAGGTGGGGTATTGGGAAGACAAAAAGGTTTGTGGGAAAATGGTAAAAGGGAAAAAAAAGAAACCTGAGGGAATATTTTTCAGATTAGGGAGGCTCAAGTAGATATTTGGGGTCAGGTGGGCCCATCTTTGATTTAGATTCTAAAACCAAACCTATGCATTGGCTAGCATTACACCGGCGATCGCTGATATGGGCCAACGCTTAGCCTCCTTACCTTTTTGTGCTTGAATACATGCCTACTTCCCTGTTTGACAACTGGCAATAGACTGGCAGATCGCAAATAGGGTCAGTGTTTTGCCGATGGGTCGCCGCTTGGGCAACCAATTCTCAGGTAATCTGTAAGGGACCGACGGTTGATTGGCGGTAAACGATTCTGAATCGGCGGTCCACCGGTTCAACCGCTGGTCGAACACTTATGTTCCCATCATTCTTCTTTCTTATATCAGGGCATGGTGATTTGTGCATCTGGATTGGCACCGGTCCAGTGCGCTACCTGCCTTGTTTTTGTGCTTTCTCTCCTTGTTTCTCACTTCATTGATCCTACAAAATCAAAAACAACAATGACGTAAATAACTCAAGTAAAACACTCGGGTTGCCTCCCAAGAAGTGCCTTAGTTAATTTCATGGCACGACGAAGCTCTCTTTTAGAAATATCCTTTTGAAGGATAATCCTCTGGCTAAACTTCTCCATCTCAACTCCACTCTCCACATTCTCTACATGCAACACTCCGATCACCTTCATTCGTTGGGAGTTTTCATTGATGGACCCACCTTGAAGGTTACTTCTTCACTTCTGACTCAGAACTTGAGCTCTCCTAGCTTCACATCAACCAAAGCTCTACTCGGGCGAACAATGGTCTCTCCAAAATAATTGGCTCTTCAACATCCATTCACAATCAAGGACTACGAAATTAGCTGGTAAAATGAATTTATCCACCCTCACCAATACATCTTCTAATACTCCCTCAGGTTTTTTATGGAACGATCCACCATTAGCAACCTTATTGATGTGGGTTTGGTGCTTCCAAGTCCCAACTTCTTGAAAATGATAAGGGGCATTAGATATATGCTCGCGCCAAAATCGCACAGAGCTTTATTAAACAAACATATCCCAATTGTACAAGGGATTGTGAAAGCTTCCGGGTCTTCCCTCTTGGGGGAAAGATTGCTCATCATTATTGCACTACAATGGTGCATCGTTTCCTTGCTACCTTCATCAACCACCTTATTATTTTTCAACAACTCTTTCATGAATTTGGCATATCCGGGAATTTGAAGAAGGACATCCACCAATGGTATATTAATAGACAATTTATTTAACATGTCAATGAATTTGCTGAACTGATCATCCTTCTTTTTCTTACCCAATGATTGTGGATAAGGGGGTGGAGTTTTTATTTCAACTTTTTCATCATCTAAGGCCTTCATGCCTACCTCATCTTCATCAACATGTGAAGAAACTTCATCAATGTAACACCCTGAAACTTTTCTAGACCAAACTCAGACCTTGCAAAAAAAATTCAGAAAGAAAACCAGAAAAAAGTTGCCTCAGAATGACTGAGACAACGAGTCGTGGTCAGCTCCAATGAATCATTGTGTTAGTCGTGGTCAGCCCTGTTTAGTCCTTCGGGAACCAATGGGATATTGAATGACCCATTGTGAGGAACAATGAGTCTTCCT
Source organism: Datura stramonium (assembly GCA_018107945.1). NCBI lineage: Eukaryota > Viridiplantae > Streptophyta > Magnoliopsida > Solanales > Solanaceae > Datura > Datura stramonium. Next base: position 48,445 of record JACEIK010004773.1, read on the forward strand.
GTGAGTCATTGGTCCCCAGCTCAGAAATCCTTCTTCCAGGAACACACGACTCAACCAACGAGTTGTTGTGTTATACAATGACTCGTGGTGAGAGTCGTTGGTTGAGAGTCCCCGAAACTCCCTTCAGTGATGACGAGTGGAAACAACGGCCCGTTGTAGCCCACAACGAGTCATTGTGACCAACCGTCCTGTCAATTTAGTGATTTTTATTATTTTTTCCAGTGAAGGTAATGACAGGACACAATGACCCATTGGGTCCACCAATGAGTCATTGTGTTTTTCGTTGTCAGGCCTCCTAGTTTTCTCATCTAGTGACCACGAGAGGAACCAATGACCCATTGGTTCTTCCAACGAGTCATGGTATCTCTCGTTGCCAATTCCAGTGAGCCTAAAGCCCAGGCAGTAGGACCAACAACTAGTCCCAAGGAGTCATGGTCTCAACCAACGACTTATTGAATGACCCGTTGGTCCCCTGTCAACAGTTTTTCTAGATTTTATTCTAGGGTTATTTTTGTAATTTCCTAGACTATCTTAAAACCCTGTCGTTTTGGGCTTGTTTAGGAGGGAGTTAAATGGGTAGAACAACATTTCCCCTTCATTCCACTCATTCCCTCAAGTCTAAAGCGTAGAAACAATCGGGAAGCACCGAGCAGAGCTAGCATTCGACTACTTCTTCTCAGATTCTCAAGGGATTCTCTCCGGAAATTATTCATCAGGTATGTGGTAATTCAACAAGGGAATTGTTATTCCCTTGTGTCCCCAAAATATTTCTTGAATTCTTCTATCAATTGCAGCCCTATGGATTCAAAATATAGCAAGTTTTCAGACAAAATTCATTAAGATTTAAAGTGGAATATTATTCATGATAGTAGCTGCTTTATTAATCTTAATTTCTAGAGATTTTGTGGAACTAGCATCTAGTAGAATGTTTTAGCCCTAGTTTCTCAGTTCAGTAAATTAGAATCTTGCATGTTGGACTAGTTTTCCCTGTGGCTTGATTCTATCTGTATTGGGATTCCCATATTGTTAGTATATGTTGAAATCTCAGTCAAATGTATGTTAGTCCAGTCTCAGTCAGATTATTAGCATACTCAGTATTGTCCAGAAATGTTAGCTGATCAGCTTAACTACAGTCTTTTCTTGAGGTGTCGGTGGTTCCTCCCAGTTACAAGTTATTAGACTCAAATATCATATTTTAGTGGTTCTTTAGACGGTTTTGACACTTTTAGATAAGCAGCTATGACTAGTCTTAGAACCCCCAGCTTAATATTTTAGTTTGTTCTTTAGACGGTTATGACGCTTCTAGATAAGTAGCTCTGACAAGTCTTAGAACACCAGTTATAGAATTCGGTCTAATAAGACCCTCAGGGTACTTCCAGATAGGTATCCCTGACATAGTCTTAGGCCCCAATTTCGAGCTATCACCTTAGTAGTCAGTCTAGGACTATCCACTGGGAGTAGGACTTAACATTGAGCTGGCCGGGGTTCCAGCGTATCCAGGTTCCTAGAACTATGTTGCCACTGTAGGTTACTTTATTGGCCTTATGGACCAAGACTTGTGATCACCCAGTTCATGCCTTTATACCCTGGAAAGTTATATTAGGTCCTACTGATGGGGTGTATACATTGGACTCCACGTCTAGCTCACATGGTTATATGTAAGTTATAGAATATCCCACTAGTTAGTACAGTCTTAGTTCAGCTCAGCTCAAAATAGTTTCAGTTTACTCATTTCAGTTCAATTCAGTATAGTTAGTGCAAATCTGTTTCTCAGATTCAGGGCATGTCTGTGATCATCAGACATGGTCATTTTGACCATTTCATTATATTTCAGTTTATTGAGTTTCAGTATTTAAGTTGGTTATTGCATGTCATTTCAGTTCAGTTACTTATCATATTTGGTTATATTTTATCCCACTTACTTAGTACATTTAAAGTACTGACGCATACTTTTTATGTTGTATCATATTATGATACAGGTGCAGGTTCTTAATCTAAGCACCGTTAGTAGATCTTCTACGGGAGTTATTAGTTGCACTAGTGGTGAGTCTTCATATTTCAAGGATGATGTTTATTTTCTTTAGTTATTTTCATTCAGTAGACTTTAGAGTTAGCTGGGGGCTTGTCCCAGCAACTCATCAGTTGTAGTTGGCTTTCATACATAGACTCAGACTTCAAGATTTATTTTCAGATGTGTAAACTTTTCCCATTCAACTTTCCCTAAATGGTTTTATTATTCAAGCTTCCGCTATGATTACTCAGATTACCAGTGTTATGATACACCATGGGTTAGCTTAGGGTTACTTGTGACTCCAAGTACTGTGTCTCTTCCAGGATATAGACTCGGGTCGTGACAATCATCCTTCCCCTCACATTCATCTTCACATTTTTCACCACTCATTGGTGTTTTTGGCACCTCGTCAACTTCATTTCCTCATTTGATTTTGTAGCAATAACTTCCTTAGGGTTCACTCTCGCATCTCCAACCAATTTACCACTCCTAGTAACAATAGCCATGCATTAACTTTCTTTATTCGGGTTTGGAATTGTATCACTTGTGAGCGTTCCTTCATTTGGGGATTTATTTGAGCGGACAAGTGGTTCATTTGAGCTTCCAAATTCTTAATGGAGGTTGAATGAGAGCTCACCATCTGGGCAAGGTTAGACACCTCTCCTTTCAATTTCTTGACCCCGCTGTCGATTGATTCCACTTTCTTGAGGATTCTTGCTAACATCTCTTCTATTTTTGAGCTACTTGCATCTCTCACACCTGGCTAACTTTGGGCGTTTTAAGCTTTTGGAGGGGAAACATATGGGTTTGAACTTCGGTGGTAACCGTCTCCCTCTCGATTTTTCTCTCTATTGCCCCATCTTTCATTTCTTTCGGGCCATCCCTATGCATCAGGGTTTCTCCAACCTTGGTGATCTTCCCTTGGGCGCCAAGGACCTTGATTAGTCCCTTGAAACCCAGGTCGAGGACCCCCCATCTAATTTCCCATTTATTGGCATTCCTCATGTACCTCGGTGGCGACGATTCTCCTTCACATTGCAATGGACCTTGCATACCAACAACATTAACCACCTTGGGCCCTGCCCCCATCACATGTTTGGTCATTAGTTCCAGATGCATCATCATTTTAGAGAGATTTTCATCTCGCTCTTCATCTCTTTTTTGCAACTCAGCTGCCAATGCACTAGAGCTAATGTCATGTGTAGATACATTTGTCTCTCTCATGTGCCAGGCCCTATTAGTTTTTGTCATTCTGTCAAAAAGTGCTTTAGCCAACCCATATGTTTGATCCATAGTAGACCCTCTAGCTAAATTATTGGCAACGGATTTTCTTATGGAGTCGAGATCTCGGTAAAAGCTTTGGAGAAGCACTCCATTAGGGAGGCCATGGTTTGGATAAAGAGAAATCTTCTTTTTGAACAGTAGCCATGCTTCATGCAATGGTTCTCCCGTCTCTTGCCTAAAGTTTTTGATGTTATCCCTTCGCTAAAACACTTTCGACGTAGGGAAGAAATGATCCAAAAAGGCTTCGGTTAATTCTTGCCAAGATGTAATACAACCAGGAGGCAGTTCCTCCAACCACATCGTCGCCTCTCCCGTTAGGGAAAATGGGAAGAGCCTTAACCTGATAGACACTTTACTTATGTTTTGTGATGTTGAAAAGCTAGAATATCTCAAATAAATTCCTCAAGTGATGATTTGCGTCCTCACATGTTTTCCCCCAGATAGTCCTTTCATTTGCAGAAAATGTAGCATTGTACTTGTGACGTGGAACACGACATTTCCTACCGTAGGTGGTAGGCGAATGACTCATGCCACTTCAAGCATCACCATGTTATCTTCCTCATGCTCCATATTACCCTCCACTGAGCTATCTCCTACTTGTGAATGATGACTCATATGACCTTATCCTTACAAGAACAGAAAATGTTATTTCAATACCTACGATGCAAGACTAATTCAAATTAACAATCAACACAAGAGTAGCAAGCGCTAGTCCCCGACAACGGTGCCATTTTTTATAATGTCCAAAATATACTCTTCATACAAAGAGCATAAACGGTCGTCGTATCAAAACAAATATCCCAACATATGTTGGGGTCGAATCCATAGGGACTAGTGACTGATATGCACATGTCATTTGAGAAATTGAAATTAGCTCACACCACTTGAAAGTAAAATGGAAATAAACATTTTGAGGGAGATTGAGATTTACAATGGAATATAACATCTAATTTGGCTAACTAAGATAGCAAAATTACCAAGGTTGTAGGCAATAATGTGAAAGACTAGAGGTGTGGTGTAGATGATATGCTAACTAAGTATGGTAATTCTAGGTCATCTCATTGTTCAAGTTGTGTAAATAACCTCGAGAAAATGGGCATTTGATATTTTGCAACCTCATAAATACCTCTTGATAGAGTTCTTTCAAACCACTAGACATAATTGAATCAACCCGATCAGATTTTCATTAATAGCCGCACTAATTTCTAGCTATTAACTATTAATTAAGAATGAGAATGTAATTTTGTCTATTTCTAGCCCAATTTCACAATCTCACATCCATGTCCACCATTAAATTCTCTTCCAATACTCAATTCTTCTTTTTCAAGCAAAAATCAAGTAAGAACAATGAGACCCACATCGACAACAATGGATCTTCAATTATATATTGGAGAGAATTTAACAGATTCACACTAATTAAACATTATTGAGATGACTATAGTAATACCCACTCTAATTAGCATTCATCACCACACCACTAGTTAATGATATAGCTACTCATAGTTAACAAATTCAAAAACACATTTAACAATAAACTCATTGAATTCAATAATAGCAGTAGCAAAATCAAATTCAACAGAAAGTCTTCAACAATAGTAGTACCTTTCTATGGAAGAAAAATAAGAAAAATAAAACAATTCTTTACTATTTCCACCAATAGAATTCTTACTTACTTCTTCTACCAAGAGAATGTTCTAAAAGCTAAAAGTTAAGATCTGTTGGGTATAGAGTACTTCTCTCTAGAATATATTCAGAAGTAGGGTATCCACCACTCATTTTCATGCTGGACATTTTTACCCCTGATCAACATTCTGGCACTTGCGGGAGTACCGAAGGTTCTTCAGAGACATTTCGCGAACCACCGACTATGATTAATTTCGCCTTCAATGAGTTCTAGTGGCCTTAGGTGATTCCTTTGGCATTTCGCTAGTCTCCACCCGTTCGCCGCCGATTCTTTTCTCTTCGATCCAACAATTTCAGGTGTCATTTGGTGAATGGACCGGTGAGTCGCTGATTGAATTTCGTGTTTGTCGATTGTTATAATACCCAGAGGCAGTGTTCATCATCTTTTGACCAGCATTTGACTGGAGTTTCGCCAGTCTTTTCTGGTGAAGAGCTGGTTTTCACCTGTTTCATTTTTTTTGCTTCTTTTCTTGCTCTATTCTACAAATCAGATAGCTTTACACAAAAAGGAAAAAAGAGGCATAAAATCCATCTAAACAACTTGAAAACTAGACTAAAGCTCATGCTTAAGAGCCTAATGAGTTGGTAAATTACCAACTCATCACTGGCCCTCTTGGCCTCTCTCCCTCTCACTCACCTGTACCACCTCTATCTGCTGGGCATACAAAACTATCCGAGGAAAGTTGATATCCTGATGAAGCATCGCGGTTCGACAATCTTTGATCAAATAGTATGCTATCTCATGCACAAATCGACTCACTCGAGCCCTCTAATATCTCACCATCTCAGGTGCGTACTTGGACAAACGAGTGAACTCTAGAGCGTACTCCTGGACTTTCATCTACCTTGCTTCAGGTGCACAAACTCAGTTGCTTTAATCTCCCTCATCTCACGAGGGAAGAACCGATCCAGAAATGTGGTATGGAAATCATCCCAACCAATGGGGCCTGTTCCCACTTTCCTGCTATAGTTTGTCATGACCCGAAGATAGGCCTGGATCGAGACATGGGATAAAGAACCCCGAGAGGCTCCAAGTCAACCCATGGAACTAACATAACATCTAAACTCAATTTTAAATGCGGAAATCTAACATATATCATAGAAGAAGTCTGAAATATGATAACATCGAACAACAAAATACATACACAAGTCCGAAACTGAATACATAGTATGTCTGATAAGCCTCTACTACTGACGAGTTGATGGGACAAGACCCCAACTAACTCACTAATGTCTGGAACTGAAAATACGACTGAAAATAAGGGCCCTTGAAAGATGAGGACTCACCAACTCAGGCTGGAAAGTGCTAACACTGAGGATCTGGCTAACGGCAGGACTGAGCCTGAATATCTGAACCTGTATCATGAAACGATATAGCATAGAGTAAGCGGTCAGTACGTGGAATATACCGAGTATGACAGGTAAGTAAAATCGCTAAGTAAGTAAAATAGAGATCATGCATATCATAAAATATTTCATCATAAGAGTCTGAGAGTAGGGCTTGCATGCAATTATCTAAAAACATCATAAGATTCTGAGAGTAGGGCTTGCATGCAATTATCTGAAAACATGACTTAAACATAACTAAATATCATAACTGAATTGAATGACCCAAAGCTAAAAACTGATGATCATAGTAAAACTAAACATTGGTTCAAACCTTCTAAAACATAATATCATGACTGATAACCATGCATAACTGAAATCATGAGGAAAAATGGGAGACTCGCCTAGATAAATCATGAAACATACTTGATCATATGGGCTTGCCTAATACTTAAACATGCTTGACATATACTTGATCATTCGAAAACATGAACATGGACATGGGTAATTCGAAATCATACTTTTATCATATACAACTCATCATGCTTGAATACATATATCTTAAATCTCAACTTTCATGAACTTTCATGGGTGGGCATCATAATTTGTAAAAACTTGAAAACATAATTTAGAATTGAAAACATCATAAATATGACCATTCATCATAATTCAACATTAAAAACATGTATAGATCTTAACAATAATTGATACTTAGAGAATTCGCATGTTGGGTTAAAACCTCATAGATTCATCAACTAGAATTTTCATGAAATTGAAGAGGGATTGGGCATGGGTGTGGATGAATACACCCATTTAGAACCCTACATACCTGGGAGAATCTAATTATACAAACCCTCTTGAAAACACAAGGGAATTTGGGGAAGAACTTGATGAATCTAAGTTTGATCACCCCTTAGAAACACTAGGCTTGCATGCCTGGAAGAGAATGGGTTTAGAATGAGCTTAACTGTCACGCCCCACCTTGGGGGGTATGACTAGCACCTAGTGCCCTACTAGGACCTGAAGAGACTATTGAGCGTAAGCACTTCTGGTGCCTGGCTGGCTCTAACTCTGATTCACGGAATCAACGGGCCATATAGCAGCTGTAAATACAGCCCCCGGCCAGCTAGGCCTATAGCCACCTGTACTATAACATCAGCTAACAAGAACCACAGTAGTATGAAGGAACCTATGCGAGCCGACAAGGCCACCATGCTGAAAATTTTTCACTGAGGGAATGAACCAGGAACTAAACTACTCTGTGACCGGCAAGGTCACCAACTATATACTGAATAAGGCCCCACGCGGCCAACATAAACAGCTAAAACATACGCACGACCCACACATTCGGCACAGCTAACCACAGGGGAAATATATACGGTCTGCAAGCCTCTAAGAATAAGATGATAAGATGGTCGGGACAGGGCCCCGACCTACCCACGTACTATACAACAAAAGTAAATAGAATGAACCTCTAAATATCAAGCTCCGGATGACAGGAGGCGATGACTCTCTTATTGGCCTACGATCACTTGGTTTCGGCTCACCATCTATAAGGTACCTGCAGGCAAGTAATGCATCGCCCCAAGCGGGCGTCAATACCACTAGTACCGAGTATGTAAATGAAACTGAGCATTACTGAATATGAGCAATAATACTAGTAGTTCTAAATAGTAGAAAATATCTAAGCTATGCTAGTGGTGGGACTGAAATAAGCTTATTTGTCTTGAAGGTAAGGTAGAAGCATACCTGTCGACGTGGAGACCGTCTATCTATCAACTAATAAATAACATATATATACATATATAACATACAAGGACCTATACCAGCCCCCATAAGCCGGAAGGTGCCAACAGATACACAATCTATACTACCCCTTACCCGGGTCAAAACCCTCCAAAAGTAAACCACTCCACTAAGCCTGCAACTACGAAATTGCCTATCCGATCCCCTGGGTCTCCAGCTCGGACTAAGACCTCTGATAGCTGTGTCTGAGTCAGAGGACTCCTGTACTATGCTCTATCCTGCATGTACGTATGCATGTGCTATGCGTGCAGCCTCATATGGGAATGCTCCATCCCATCTTCGTCCTCTAGCGGGACGGCATACCACTCCTTGAGTGGCGTATCCCCACCCTCAAGCGGGCGAGTCAACACAATTACTAACCCATGGGCGGCGAGGGACGCTCGAGGGTGCCCACACAACCCAATTAGGTCTCAACAACAATAATCACATACAACAAGAAGGCTCAATTTGAAAATACTATTAAATTATTTTGAATTCTTATTCTGAACTCATTTCTGCATTAAGCTGATTCTCATACTGAGCTATACTGTATCAGAAATATTATCTGACTGTCTGATATTGCTCTATAACTTTTTATTCATAATATAACATAATATTATAAAACATGCTTGCTTATTCATCTTGGACTCAATTCTCGACTTCTAGGTTCTTTATTCTAGACTTTACTCTATTTACTATACGGGGATTTCTATCTTGCCGAAGAACTAGCTTTACATACCTTCGTTTCTGATTTCCCGACTAACTGGCGTGTCGGTCAGTATTTCCGCTATTTCTCCCAACTGCATTCATATATATATCAATTAGAACTAAATACAATAATATTATGAAAAGAAAATATCACTTTTAATATATATATAACCCAAATTTTACTTATCGAAATACGATAAACTCGCTATTTCTCGGAAGTCAAAGGGAGAAATACTCACTTTAGGGCTAGGGTATATTGACACTAATTTGGAGCAATTACATTTACCTTATCTCGGTAGCACGACGGTTCATGGTGAATTTCACGAAACTAAACCCGAGGAATGCTCCTCAACTGCCAATACTTCACTATCCAGGTTATACCGAAGTTTTACCGCGTATAACGACGTAATCAGAAGCAAATTATAGCATACCCTTCGCACCCTTTGTTTCTCTTCATTCTCTACAAAATTTTAAAATTTTCTAAAAAAATGAAGTGGAGGTTTATACTTGGGCACGGACAGGGCCTCCGGCACATGTCGCCATCGCGGAGGCCTCCCTCCGTGACACAGCGCCATCAGAGGCCCTCCCTCCATGACACGGCGCCATCGCAGCGAGAGGTTCTGCCCCGGCTCCTCCCATGATGGTTCGACGAGTCACTTATCCAGTCTTTCCACACATTTTCTAGCATGTATGAAATTCAAAAACTCTTAACCAACATGCGAATGACCCATCTACATGTCGAGAATTTATGGGTGTAACATTTTCCCCCCTTACACAGAACATTCGTCCTCGAATGTAAGCTTCTACTTATAGGAACCTCAACACTCGACTTATTCTTAGAAAAATTTTTGAGAGTTTCCCGTTAATGTGGACTATCAAAATCGGAAATCACGAAAAAGTCCTAAGCCTGGCCTCCGCCTGGCTACAGTATTCATCAGATAAAAGATTAGGGTCGATTACTTCATTTATACATATATTATAAGGCATTTCATAAGATAACAATACTAACATACCTCTTGGCTGACTAGGCTTTGAATAAGTGAGGATATCTAACTTTCATGTCTTCCTCCACTTCAAGTCCATCTCTTCTCGGTTCTGTTACGCCATAATATTTTGACAAAAGAAATATCTTTAGTTCTCAATCTATGAATCTGTCTGTCTAATATGGCTACTGGAACCTCTTCATAAACTAGTTTTCCGTAACCTGGACATCCTGGATTGGGACAACTCGGTATGGGACTCCTATGTACTTTCTTAGCATGAATACGTGAAAACCGGATGAACAGACTCTAATTCTGGGCAAGTTCAACTCATCCCATGCCGCCAACCTACTCTCCGTCGAATCTGATAAGGCCCAACAAATCTCGGACTGACTTACTGCTTTCTTGCGAATCTCATCCCCTTTCATTGGAGATACTTTCAAAAAATACTGATCATTCACATTAGAATTCCAGATTCTGTGCCGCACATCCAACTTACAATTTCTGGCGTCTCTGAGCAGTCAGTAGGCATTCTCTGATAAGATTTACCTTCTCCTCTGACTGATGAATATCGCCCAATCAGCTGTGACTCTCCTACTTCAAACTAGCCAATGGGCGATCTACATTTTCGCCCATACTAGCTTCCAAGGGCGCCATCTGGATAGCTGAGTACTAACTATTATAAGAAAACTCAATCAGTGATAAATGCTCGTCCAAGCTACCTCCAAAGTCCAGCACACACGCCCGTAGCATATCCTCGAGCGTCTGAACATTGCGTTCTGCATCCCATCCGTTTGAGGGTGGAATCTTTGTGCTCAAATTAATCTGCAATCCCAGGACCTCTCCAAAACGACTGCCAAAATCTAGCTGTAAATTGTGCTCTGTTAGAGATAATAGATACTGGAACACCGTGGATCTAACTATTTCTCTGATATGCAATTCCGCATGTACTCGGCAGAGAAATTGGCTTACTACGGCGAGAAAATGGGTTGATTTCGTCGGTCTATCAACAATTAACCAAATTGAATCATATGCATGCCTTGTACGAGGTAATCCTACTACAAAGTCCATGTTTACTGCTTCCCACTTCCAGAAAGGCACAGCTATGTCCTATGAGTCCAATCCACCTGGTTTCTGGTGTTCCTTTTACTTGTTGGCAGTTAGGACACTGGGCTACAAATTACACAATTTCTCTTTTCATGCACGGCCACGGTAGTTTTCCTTTATATCGTGGTACATTTTCGTCGAGCCTGGGTGGAAAGAATCTCCCGGGCGTAATGTACCTCAGTCATAATCTGCTGGCAGAACCCTTAAATATCTGGAACACAAAAGCCAAACGCTACATCACAACACTACACCCTCAATTTTGAAAATGCGGCACTTTTCCTTGCTGAACTACGTCTTTAAATCAAACCGGTCGAGATCTTTGTTGCCGTCCTTTACTTCCACAACTAACGCGACACTACGGTGTTCGAAATTACTGCTCTGTTGTCCTCTATTTACGCTACACGAACGACTAAACTGGTTAGCTGGTGCAATTCCCGAGCCAATTCCCGTTGTTCAGCTGAAATGCAACCACTCCGCGTTGGCTAAGGGCGTATGCTACTACAGTGGCCCTTCGGATGATATAGAATCAATAACAACCGGCGCGCTGCCGCAAATTCAGCTCCCACAATTTGAAGATACATTGTAGGCTCTTATGGTCAGTGAAAATATCCAAATGGGCTCCATATAAAGTAATGTGCTCCATATATGTAGGACATGGATCATTTGTGGCTAACTCAGGTCATGGGTAGGATAATTCTTTTTCGTGTTTCCTCAAGTTTGTCTGGAAGCATAAGCAATTACTTTACCATGCTACATCAACATGCATTCTAACCTAGTACCCGAAGCATCATAATAAACTGCATAACCCTCTATACCTTCATCAATGCTAATCTTTGCAGGCGGAGGTCAACTTTGTCTTTCAATTCCTGGAAACTCTGCTCATACCTCAAGTCACTTGAAACTTTACTGCTTTTTGCGTCAGCTTAGTAGAGGTGCCGCTATGGTGGAGAATCCTTAAAAAAATCCTCTGTAATTGCCCCGCTAATCCCAGGAAACTACGTGCCTCGGTCGGAGTGGTAGGTCTTGTCCATGTTTTTCTTTGCTTCTATTTTCTATGTATCTATCTGTATACCAGCCTCGGAGCACGATGTGACCAAAGACTACTAAATTCAACCAGATTCACCTTTAGAGGAATTGGCATGTAATTGACGGTCAAACTGATTTATCATACCGGGGAAACTGACAAGTAATTTCTCTTTATAGCTAGAGCTTTATCTGGCTTTACGGGCGCATGCTAATGCTACTCGCTCTCTTGGAATAATCTATATGGTAATGCGCAAATCATGCGCCACGCGTATCTGATCGGTGGATTCTGATAGTGATCATGATCTCTAATAATCTAGCTGAATAACTGTGAATAACTGTGAATAATCAGGCTGAATGACCGAATGCTGAAGTAGTTTAACAATGCCCTAAAACTCCTACTCGGGCATCACATTTGCTTATGCATAACTGCAGAGTTGTACAGCTAACTGTCTTGTTATTCTAATTGGACACTGTAGAGTTGGGCTTAGTCAAACATACCCTCAGGCGATCAGCCCTGGATCTTCTGAGGAGCCTACCAGATTTCCTTAGCTGCCTTGTTCGTATCCACTCGGATTTATACAGCTTTCTGATACGGGAAATTCTCGGTCTTATGAGCAATCCCTTAAAGACTGGCCTTCTCCTAGGACTCTGTATCTGAATATCTTACGAGAACCATCTGGGGTACTAATCCGTAACTGACTACTGATGTGGACCCTTTTCTTGGGGTACCCACGGGTTTGCATGACTGGGACGGTAGGCTGACTTGGGAGTGTTCTACATGATATCTTCTAGGTTGACTAAGGATGACTCTCCCCTACAATGCTGAAAAAAAACAATGCACGACTACTTAACATACTGGAGGATTCTAGTGTTGCTAACCTCTAGAGGTATGCTCATTCGTTCTACATTTCTTGTCCTGGCACATGCGATAACGTTACTGGTCTTTAGGGATGCTTCCCTGCTAATAAAGGCATAATTTGGTAGTTAGACCGTCCTAATTGCGCCCGTATCATCTAACCACCTGATTCAGGCTACTAACTCTTGTAAGATTCTGAAGTCTAGATCTGACAGCAAGCATATAGGATCCATTAACTCAACAAACTAAAACTGAGAGAGTTCCTATGGCTTCATACGTGAATCACACTTAACCTACTTCCTTTTTGACGAGGTCTAGCGATCACGATCTTTATATATTTCCTAGCAGCTAACCAGAATCTGTGTGACTGTAACCCCTATGGCCAATACTCACAGTATATCTGATATCTATATATATATATATATCAACAACTACGTACAATACATACTAATTTTTTTTTGTAGTAATACGTAATCTACCAACATACTTTACGGAACATCATACAGCACGTGATGCACTACTTCTACAGTCTAATAATATCTCCTGTCCTCTACGTACCATTTCCTTGGGTTTCCGTCCCATTCAAACAACAAACACATGCACTTTAGCTATAATATGCTATTTGGAATTTCGCCACTCTTACAACGTGGGGTCAACATCCGCACCTTGTGGCCTTCGCAGCACTACATTGAGGCCCGTGACTGTCTGTTGAACCTTGCCTCTAGGCCACACTAGATTAGAGTCTCCGGGTGAGCACCCTCTTAACTTCTCCGTAGGCGGACGATACCGTAACATTCACAAACTACAATCTTACTGTCTCTTAACCTTCAGTCCGAGGCTTAGTCCTTAATACCACGATATTCTCTCAATAATGCAGGTGATTCTAATTTCCCTCAAAATCTGGTATTCCTGCTTCCTCCTTATTTGTAGGTGAGCTCTGGGGTTCGGAGTACCTGTCTTACATTGTTAATAAGGTTACAAGTCAAGTCTCAGCTCCTCCCTTCTTCTGGCTTGCAGTCTACCCATCTGATTCACATGACCTCCCTACCTTTCGGTATCTGGCGAAATCATAACTATCTTGCAGGTATATCCTGCCGTTGTTAAACGTTTTATGGAGGACTTGTCCTTTTTCTGACTCAGACTTAACTATTGCTGGGAGTTCATCACTGACAGGTCTTTTACACCCGCTTCGGAAGTAAGCTAGTAGTCTTACTCGCTCTTACGACTGTGCGTGAAAGTCACTGTGTAATCATCGGGGCTCCTTGCTCTTTCTAACACTTTCTGGAATCAACCAATCAATATTCAAATTTTTGACCTGTAGGCAACATCGCCCATAATCCTTATGCCCTTTGCTATACTGGAACCAAAACTAAGAGGTAGGAATAGCCTTTTCTCACTGTAACGAAACGGAAACATGGGCTGTGCCACATCTAAAAAGATGAAGGTAGGATCCTACATTTCCCTCTCTTTCTCCACACCTATCTGATCATCTAATATTGTCTATTATCTTAATCAGATCTTATATATCTAACAAATAAATAAACTCATTTATACGTTATGCTTATGACTTCCTAATCTGATTATCGACATATCTTGGGGATGGTACCGATAAAAGGTATCACATTGGGAGGTCACTTATACCTCCTCCTGCTGTTGTAGTTACCTTGTAACAGCTGGTGCCCTCTCCTGTTGCTATATCTGATCTTCTGCCTAGGGATAGGATATCGCTGAATCTGACTTGTATCTTTATTCAAGTATGGTAAGTTTTAGGGACTCAACCCTATCTTTATGCCGCTCTATAACACGGCTACAAAAGGAAGAAGAGTAACCATCCTATAATACCTTGCAGCCTCCTGCCTATAGTATGTGGTGCACAACACATCCATAGACAGACTCTACTTAGCACGGCTTGCAGACTCCCTGGGATACGACCTGCTCTGATACCAAGTTTTTCACACCCCACAGAAATGTGAGTAGCACCTGGTGCCCTACTTAGACCTGAACTGCTAGACTACTGAGCCTAAGCACTTCTGGTGCCTGGCTGGCTCTAACTCTGATTCACAGAATCAATGGGCTATATAGCGGCTGTAAATACAGCCCCGGCCAGCTTTAAGGCCTATAGCCACATACTATAACATCGGTAACAAAGGAACCCGCGAGTAGTATGAAGGAACCTATGCGGGCCGACAAGGCCACCGTGCTGATAATTTTTCACTGAGGGATTAAACCAGGAACTAAACTACTCTGTGACCGGCAAGGTCACCAACTATATACTAAATAAGGCCCCACGTGGCCAACATAAACAACTAAAATATGCGGCCCCACACGGCGAGTTCAACTAACCACGTCTCCTCTGATCTGCAAGCCTCTAAGAATACTAATAAGATGGTCGGGACAGAGCCCGACCTACCCATACTATACACCAAAAAGAAAAATAGAATAGACCTCTGAAAATCAAGATCCGGATGACGCGGGCTGATGACTCTGCGGTAACTGGGATCACGGTCGGCTCTCGTCTATGTTTTTGTAGGCATGTCTACGGCACCCCAAACAGGCGTCGGTACCACTGGTACCGATTATTTAAAGCAAACTGAGCATAACTTAATATAAGTAATAATACTAGTAGTTCTAAATAGTAGAAAATATCTAAACTTTTTTGAAATTTGGCGGGATGCAGAAATAAGCTTTCTGTGCGAAGGTAAGGTAGAAGCATACCTGTCGATGTGGCGACCTGCTATCTATCAACTAATAAATAACATGTATATACGTATATAACATACAAGGACCATCAGCCCCATAAGCCGGGTGCCAACCAACACTCAATCTATATACCCTTTACCCGGGTGAAACCCTCCAAAAATCAACCACTCACTCACCTACTAACTACGGCACCTCTTACCGATCCCCTGGGTCAGCTCTGGACTGTGACCTCTGATATATAACGTGTCTGAGTCTGGAGGACTCCTGTACTATACTCTGTGCTCTGTCTGTATACGTATGCGTAATCTTATGCTAATCAGCCTCATATGGGGAATGATCCATCCCATCTTCATCCTCTAGCGGACGGCATACCACTCCCTTGGGTAGCGTATCCCACCCTCAAGCGGGCAGTCGACCTGATTTTACAAACCTAGGGGCAGCGAGGACGCTCAAGGAGTGTCCCACACAGCACAATCGGAGTCTCCAGCAACAGCCAATCACATACAGCAAGCAGGCTCAATCTTAAAATGCTATCCGTATTCTGAATTCTTATTCGAACTCATTTCTACATTAAACTGATTCTCATGCGGGCTATCTTGTATGCAGTATCTGTTTATCTAATATTGCTCTACTAACTTTTATTCTGAATATAACATAATATTATAAAACATGCTTGCTAGATTCATACTGGACTCAATTCTCGACTTCTAGGTTCTTTATTCTAGACTTTACTCTATTCACTATGCGGGATTGCTATCTTTTGAAGAATTAGCTTTACATACCTTCGTTTATGATTTACGACTAACCGGCGTAGCTTGGTCAGTATTTCCGCTATTTCTCTAACTGCATTCATATATATATCAATTAGAACTAATACATTAATATTGAATATCACTTTAAATATATATATAACTTAAACTTTACTTATCAAAATAAGGCGAAGCTAAGCTGTTCTTGGAAGTCAGGAGGGAGAAATACTTCTTTAGGGCTAGGGTATATTGACACTAATTTGCCCAGCAATTCCATTTACCTTAGCTCAGTAGCACGACGGTTCGCCGACCGAATTTCATGAAACTAAACCCGTAGGAATGCTCCTCATTTGCTTAATACTTCACTATCAAGGTTATACCAAGTTTGGTCCGCGTATAACGACGTAATTGGAAGGAAATTATAGCATACCCTTCGCACCCGCTGTTTCTCTTCGTTCTCTCTGGAAATTATAAGAATTTTCTAAAAAAAATGAAGTGTAGGGGTTTATATACTTGGGCCTAGCCAGGGCCTCGATGACGGCGCGCTACGCGAGCCCTCCCTCCGTGACACGGCATCATCGCAGAGGGTTCTGCCCCGGCTCCTCCCGCGATGGTTCAACGTGTTGCTTATCCGGTCTTTCCTGGGCCTTTTCCTTTCATGTGACATTCAAAACTCTTAACCAACATGCGAATAGGCTATCTACATGTTGAGAATTTACGAGATGTAATAATATTAACCCTCTTAACAAATCCTTTTCTGAGCTTAAAAACGACATAGTTTAGGCCTTAGGAACTTAGTAATTATGAAAAGCCCTTAATAAATTTGTGGAAAATACTCATTACTAGTCCCAACGAGGGTAGACAAATCATCATTATTGACCACGAATCGTGGTCATCTCTCATTACCAGAACTGGAAATTCCTCATCACTGGCCACTGAGGACACCACGACTCGTGGTGTAATCGATGACTCATGATAACTAGTCGTTGGGACACTGCCAGCTCAATACCCAAATTAAACTCGTAACCGCGGCCCATGATGACTTGTGGTGATGACCATGACTCATGGTCAACGTCAAATCCAAAATCACAACTAAGTCAACTACTCCCGGAAGTCATGAGACTCGTGATGCACCTCACGGATCACTGGATGACTCATCGTGTGTCCTGGTGTAGAAAATTCTTTTTTCCATTTAACCCTCGGGTATGATCTTAGGGCTTTCGGGGAGTGTTATAATATCTCCCCCTTGGAAATTCGTCCTCGAATGTGGGTAAACATACTAAAAAGCTGAGAAATGCAACTGCCATATCAGATACTGAACATTTAAAGCTAAAAACTGACGGAGTGACTGATTCCAGGTGAAATACATGATGACTGAATTCATGAAACATACACACATACAATGACATGGGAAGGAACTGGGAGCATGAACTGAACATGAAGACTAGATAGGGTACTAGGGAGGAAACTGATACCTCAAGCTGAAACTGACTGGGAGGGAATAGAAGCAGGTATTTAGCCATCATATCTGCTTGACTATACATAGCTCTAAACATCTTGATTCCTCCACAAAACCTTTGCTGAGGCTACTTTGTTTCTTAACTTTCCAACCTGACGATCAAGTATTTCCATCAGAACCTCCTCGTAGCAAAGGCTATCCCTCAGACCACCATTTTCTGCCGTAAGGAAGCCAAAGCCAGATCACCCTATGCACTTTTTTAGAAGCGATACATGGAAAACTGGATGAACTTAACTGAAAGTGCAGAAACTCTAATTCATAGGACACCTTGCCTACACGTTTCACAATCGGTACGGGCCAACATAATGGGTACTAAGTTTCCCCTTCTTTATGAATATCATCACTCCTTCATGGGGGACATATTTAGAAATACCCAATCATCAACTTCAAACTCAAGTTCTCTCCTCCTCACATCATATAGGACTTTTGATGATTAAATTTGTTTTCAACCTTTCCCTTATAAGATGAACATTTTCAAAGCCTCATGAACCAAGTTTGACCTGATCAGTAGTAGCTTCACTAACCTCAAACCAGCCAATAGCCAGTCTACATCTCCCGCATAAAAAGGAGCCTCAAACGGAGCCATATGAATCTTGGAAGGGTAGTTGTTGTTATACAAACTGATAGGAGGCAAATAGTCATCAACTACTTGAAATAAATCAAAAATGCCATCAACATATCCTTAAAATTCTTAATGGTCCGCTCAGCCTAACCGTCTGTTTGTGGGTGAAATGTTGTGCTAAGCTTGACCTGAGTACCAAGTCCCTTGAAGCGATCTTAGGCTTCGGTGAGCGAGGTACCTCTATACGATATGATGGACAAGGCACTCCATGCAATCGAACTAACTCCGAATATAAAATTTCAACATAATCCTCCACTGAATCGGTAGTTTTGACCAGTAGAAATCAGCTGCCTTAGTCAATCTGTCCACAACCACCCAAATGGGGTCATACCGGCCAGTGGCAGGCAACCCAGAATGAAGTCCATATTGATTTTCTCCCACTTCAAAGTAGGAATACTAATGTATTGAAGCATACCTCCTGGTCTTTGATGCTCATCCTTCACCTGTTGACAGTTCAGACGCCAGCCTAAGCTCTGCTATATCCTTCTTCATACCATTCCACCAATAGACTTCCCATAGGTCACGGTACATCTTGGTGCTTTTTGGATGTGTAAGTATCTGGAACCATGAGCCTCATGCAACATCCACGCTCTCAAGTCATCAGCACCCGGTACACAAAACTTGACCCTGAATCATGCCTACTCACCGAGTTAATGGAAGAAGACACGGGAATGGAAATAGCCATAAGAATGGCGTTGGGAATGGGCACCGGCGAGGGTAGCCCCACCAGCCCCTGAGAATCATGTTCCTGAGCAAGGTTGCCCACACAAAGTTTGGGCAGCCATGCAGATGCTAACTCAGTCTTTGACTGCCCAGGTCAGCCAACAGGCAGTAGCATATGTCTCTCTTAGAATGGGAATGTGGCAAGGACGATAATCAAAGATTTTCTAAGAATGAACCCTCTGGAGTTCCTTAAGGTCAAATATCGCAACCCCTTTCAATTGATGTAAGAGATAAATCACGCACTCCTCCCCGGTCACCCCCATTATCTGGGCAAGTCTGGAACTAATCAACAGAACAATATAGATCCTGTGCCTTTGACCCAAGGAACTCCTGAGGGTTCATCCTTAGAAAATCTCTAACTCTCACCGCGGCCGCATTCCCATTCTGAGGGACATGCACCACCACTTGTTGGTTGACTTGGTCAGTCAAAGCCTGAGTTAGCATCTAGATGGCTGCCCTAAACTCCAGCACGAGAAACCTGCTCAGGCACGTGATCCTTTGGGGCTGGTGGGGCACCGCTCTTGCCCATCCCCATTGCCAATCCATTTCCATTTCTTCTTCCATTAACTTGGTGAGGGGCATAGTTGCAAACGCGTATAACACGATTAGAAGGATAGAGAGACATTTCACCGCTCGACGCAAATCATGAAAGAAGGGAACATTTCCTAAACATTTCGTGTTGCTTCATCATAAGTGTGGAATGCTTCATACCCATTAAAAAGACTCTGTAACATAATTTCCAAACACCCTAGGACACTTCAAAACCTAATGTCTGATACCAAGTTTTCATGACCCGAACATAGACCCGGGTCGAGACACGAGACAGAAAAACCCGAGGCTCTAAGTCGACCCATGGCATGAACATGACATCTAGACTCAACATAATAAAGCGGAAGTCTAACATATATAACATAACAGAAGTTTGTAAAATCTCATAACGGCGAACAATAGAATACATACACAAGTCTAAACCAGAATACATACTATGTGACAAGCCTCTACTGCGATGAGTTGATAGGACAACAACCCAACAAACTCACGAAAGTCCCGGAGCTAAAAATACAGAAAATACAATTGAAAAGAAAAGAAAAGGGCCCTCGAAAGATGAGGACTTACCAACTTTGGCTGGAAAGTGCTAAAAATGAGAATCTGTACTTGATTAAAAATGAAACTATATCATGAAATGATACAACATAGAGTATCTGGATATTATTGCAATGTACTGAGTATGCAATGTAAGTAAAACCGCTAAGTAAGTAAAACAGAGATAATGCATATCACAAAATATTTCATCATAAGGGTCTAAGAGTAGGGCTTTTATGTTATATCTGAAAATATGACTTAAACATAACTGAATTGAATGACCCAAAGTTGAAAATTGACCAAGTCATAGTAAGTGAACATTGGGTCAAACCTGCTAAAACATAATATCTCATGAGGAACAATGGGAGGCTCGTCTTATAACCGACATTACCATAATAGGGCTTACGTGGTCCCAACTATTACATTCAAGTGGGCTGAGCCGTCAAAAGCTTTTTCCAAGGCTAAGGATGCTATCATGATATCGATATCAAGATAAAGGCCCCTTGGGGGTAGGGGAAGCTCACAAGGTAGATTTAAATAATCTGAACATACCTTTGTTGTACGTAGTTCTGAGACTTAGGGTTTTGCTGAACCCTTAGCCTACTCAGTGCTAGAAACTACTCCAAAACATGCATATACTCTTCACCATTTTTCAACCAAGCTGACCATTGTCTAGTGACAAAGCTGAATAATAAATATACACGCATAATACGAAATCATAACATGAGACCTTGGGCTCAAACCATGCCACAAGTTGAAAATAGTGAGAGTCTAGACTCCCAAAAATCCTTTTAGGTAAAGATAATAACATGAAATTACATAAATCATATTATGTGATGTGTATGGTCTTTCTCGATACTTAAACATGCTTGACATAGATTTGATCATGTGATAATATGAACATGGTCATGGGTAATTCAAAATCATACTTTCATCATATACATCTCATCATTCTTGAATATATGTCCATAAATCTCAACTTTCAAGAACTTCCATGGGTGGGAATCATAATTTGTAAAAACTTGAATACATAATTTGCAATTGAAAACATTGCTGATATGCCCTTGAATCATAATTCAACATTAGAAACACGTATAGATCATATCCATGATTGGTAATTCGAGAATTCAAATGTTGGTTCAAACCCATAGATTCATCAACTACTAGAATTTTCATGAAATTGAAGAGGGATTGGGCTTGGGGGTGGATGAATACACCCATTCATTATCCTACATACATGGAGAAATCTGATTTCAAGAAGCCCTCTTGAAAGCCCAATGGAGATTTGGAGAATAACTTGATGAATCCTAAGCTTGATCACCCTTAGAAACCACTAAGTTTGAATGCATGGAAGAGAATAGGTTCAGGAGATGAGAGCTAATCCTCTTAAAACACCCTTTTTGAGCTCCAAATGACGTAGTATAGGCCTTGGGAACTTATGATTTCAGAAAAACACTTACTAAATTCGCAAAATACTCATTTCAGTCCCAATGAGGACTAGACAAATCATCGTCACTAATCGACTCGTGGTCATCTCCCATCGCCAAAGCGGGAAATTCCTCATCATGGTCACCATGAGAGACACAACAACTCGTGATGTACCGACAATCGTGGTGACTAGCCGTTGGGGACACTGCCAACTTCTTAATACCCAAATCAAACTCCTGACCAAGGCCCTTGAGACTCGTGGTGATGACCACAACTCGTGGTCTCACTCGTGGTCAACCTCAAACCAAAATTCCAGCTAAGTCTGCCTCCTCCCCAGGTCACTTAACAGCTCGTGGTGCACCTCATGGGTCACTGAACGACTCTCGTCCTATGTCCTAGTGTAGAATATCCTATTTCTCCATTTCAAGCCCTCAGGTTTGATCTTAGGGCTTTTGAGGTATTAAAATAAAGGTCGGGGCAATATAAGGATAACCACCAATCATGCTAGGTACAGGGATAGGATCTGAGGTCGAGACTGTGATGGTGATTGGAGGAACAGAGATTGATGTCGAAATGATCGCACTAGTTTATATGTCCATCCAAAGGCTCGTGAGGTGAAGTCTGGGACCTTAAAACTGGAGGACATGTTGGGCGAGGTATTAAAGAAGGTAAAGTACTCTTTGTTTATCACTGACGGACATTTGTGGAGATATATCTGGGATGAAGTAAGAGTTAAGTCGCATGACACGATGATTAAACAAATTGAGCAACGGATTAGGCCAGATATCCGCATCCTAAACTAAAGGCAAAAGGGGACGCTACCTAGTAACACAATCCAGAACCCGATGAATGATAGTCCGCTGCTGCTGTAACTACTAGGGTGGGAAAACAACAATAATCACCATGCCTGTTGTAGTTGAGGCAACTTCTCACGAGCCAAGTTTACACCTTGGGCGTGACATGGCGCTGAGGTCCATGAGTGAACCCAAGCCAAATCATGGTATAACATAAATTCTAAAACACTTCTACTTATAGGAAAATTCTATGCGGAAGATATTTGAAAACAAATAAGGAAATTAAGCGTATCCAAGTGTAACTACTGAAATACACTGGTAACTGACCAAGCTAGATAAAACACTAAACAAGTTGAAATACCAACACTTCGTCTGAAAGGCTCTACTACTGATGAGTTGCTGGGAAAAGCCTCCAACTAACTCAAGAGTCTCAAACAAATAAGACAACCACTACAAATGAAAAGAAACAGCTCAGTGCCAAGAGGGGGTTCACCAGCGTCGATTCTTGAATGCGCTAGGAGGAGACTAACTGCACTGCTGGGCCTGAGTGCCTGGACCTATATTATAAGATGATATAAAATAGAAGGTATGCAGTCAGTACTTTGGATATACTAGATAGCAAGGATATATGTTGTTAAAATATAATCATGCTAGCAAAATCTGTAGAACTTGCTTGAAATGACCAGCAATGATCCTATAAAAATCATGAATACGTAAATAGCCTGAATTTGGGGGGTATTGTAAAGGCTGATGGAAGTGGTTTTTGAGGTCATATACATACCCTGAAGGCTTGAGAACCGAGACTGGACCCCAGAGACTGCAACTGTACTCTAGGAGTGTGTGTTAGCGATATATAACCACGTGCGGTAAAGGTGGAGTTCGATGTACATGCCCTATCAATAGGATTCAACATACCTTTCTAGGGTATAGGCATGGCTGTGTGATCACTAAATTTAGGCCCATTTAGGCTAAGGACCTACGATGGCATATAGTTTTTGGAATCTGGGAGCGCTAAACCCGGCTCACTCGGTGCTACGTACTACTCCTAACTAAAGACCTACTTGTATCTATCTATACTGATAGCTTGAAATTGATGTCCGAACTAAGTCAGGCTGCTTATCTAGAAGTGTCTGGAGAGTCTAGAAGGGACCTGATAAACTAAATAATACTAGAAATCTGGTAATACTTGCAATTGATAAGTGATATTTTTGAAGATACCGAGCATACTTATAATATGAAAATATTGATTTTTATTTGTGATTATGCTAAAATTCATACTCAAGTAATAGAATCATGATAATATAACATTCCTGACCGGGTTCTAAATCATTGAAAGTTTTATTCCAAAATCATGCTAAAATTCAGGGTTAAGGAAAGCATATTGTATAAATGGGAAACCAAGACATGAATTTCAGATAATAATAGTCATGTGGAAAACTCGAAGAATTATAAAAATTAAAGAATTCATAAGCTAACTGAAGTCTAACTTATAATCTCCTATAGGGCTTGAATTAATTAAGTTTTTGAAAATAATTTGGGACACAAGGAGTGAAAGAAGTACGTTTGTTGGATCTCCACTATCGAAATCCCAGAGAAGAAGCTTGAAGTTCTGAGAAGAATGTAGAACCATAGGTCTTGACTTGAGAGAGTGCCAAAGCTTCTTCGTAATGTTCTTGAGAGCCTAAGCGAGAAATGAGGAGAAGACATTTATTTCCTTTAAATCCTCTGATAATTGCCTAAAATAATGTAGTTTAGGAATTAAAGAGTGGGGAGTTACAAAAATACTGAGAAATGTTTGAAAAACTGCCCGTCCAAGCCTAACGGGTTTATCAAGGAGTCATTGTTTGTGACCACGAGAATCATTAGCTTCACAGCCTAAAATTCCAGTTTCTGAACTTCTTCTGATGGGCAGACATAACGGCTCGTTAGATAACATAATGTGCCATTGCATCCAGTTGTTGTCACAGGAATAATTTTCAACAACTTTTTTTATCTTAGTTGGTATGAGGACTTAATGACATTACTTCCTCTAATGGATCATCCTATGGCTCGCTAATTCTGTAGAAATATAATACAAGGAATGACAACGACTGAAAAAGAGCCATTGGTACTTTGTGACTTGTTTGATAGTCGTCTTGAGGAAAATGGGCAGGTTTCCTCTTTTGGTTCCTACTCTATGTCCGAGGTCTGATCTTAGGAAGCATAGAGGGTGTTACATTATCTCCTCTTTAGGAACATTCTCCTTGAATGAAGACTAACTAAGCTGGAAGGATAAGAGAAATAGATGTAATGCCAATACTAATAGCTCTGGACTAAATACTAATGGAGTGACTGACTCCGAACTGAAATGCACATACTGAGTTGGATTCATGCAACAGGATGCATAATAAGACATGAATAGAATTGAAAGGCATGAAACTGACATGAGACTAAGGTAAGCGTACTAAGGAAGAAACTAGTACCTGATGCTGAAGTTGAGCTAGATGGGAAGGTGAGGTACTTAGCCATCATATCTGCTTCGGCTTCCCAAGTAGCTCCCTCTACAAGCTAATTTCTCCAAAGAAGCTTCACTTAAACTACCTCCTTATTCCTCAACTTACAAACCTAACGATAGAGGATCTAAACTGGGACCTCCTCGTAAGAGAGACTAGCCTTTATGCCAACCTCCTAAAGGAACAATTGAGGTCGGATCACGATGTAATTAACTAACGAGAGACACATGAAACACTGTATGCCAATGATAACTTCGTAGGCAAGTCCAACTTATAGGCCATATTACCAATGCACCTTAAAATCCTGTTAGGGCCAACATATCCAGGACTGAGCTTTCCTTTCTTTCTAACCTCATCACCCTTTCATAGGTGAGATTTTAGCTATACCTAATCATCACCACAAACTCAAGTTGTCTCCTCCCTTACATCTGCATACCATTTTTGGCGACTCTGAGCTGTTTAGCCTTTCCTGATAAGCTGAACTTTATCCATGGCCTCGCATGAACTAAATCCAGGCCCTACTAAGGTAACTATGAACCTTGAACCACCCTATAGGAAACCTACACCTCCTACAATAAAGTTCCTCAAATGAGGCCATTTGAATGCTGGATTGGTGACTGTTGTTATATTCAAACTCAATGAGAGGCAGGTGATCATCCCAATTGCCAGAGTGGATCATAAGCCCTCAACATATTCTTTATAGTTTGAATGGTCCCCTCAGCTTGGCCATACTGTCTGTAGATAGAAAACTGTGTTGAGTTAACCTGAGTCCCAATCCCTTTCTGGAATGACTTCAAGAGGCATTGAGGTAAACTGAGTGGACAAAGGGACCCCATTGTTCGTCGGTCTAGATGACTACACGCAAGTGCACGTGGTCGAATAAGTAGTAAAATGGCTCAAGTAAGCCAAGTATCGATCCCACAGGGACTGGACCAAGGTAACAATCAAATCAAGTGTCAATGAACTTTAACTCTAAAAATGCAGACAATAGTGTAAAAGAAGATTTTTGGAAGTTTTTGTTTCCTAATTTATACTAAATCGAAAATGAATATACAATTTGAGTCTGAACTATAGTGATGAGCATGCTGAGGCTAAAGCAGACATGTAGGAAGTAATTTATCGATACAATTTGATTAATCTTTCCTTCGGTTGCTAGTCAAAAATTATTGCCTATGGATTAAAACTCTTGTAGTAACCCAACTTAAGAATCATGAACCTTCCACCTACATTTCTGTGATAAAAGGAAATTCATGTTTTAGCCATACAAAACCGATTCCGTAATTGACTAATACGATTTTCAGGTATATTTCTATCCTGAAGGTAAATCAATTCTCAATTTTCCCAAACTAAGTAAAGATCATATCCTATCAATTCACAACTTTCCAATTTCTTTCTCTTTCTAGTGAAACCGGACTTTTTAGATATACATTAACATTGGCCACACATTAATGAAGTAAGAACAAGAATTAATAGAACGACCATGGAAGAAAAGATGAAAAACCAAAATGATCAATAATTACATTTCTACTACCAAAAAGTTCTTACCCTCGGCAAAGTGAATTTAGCCACTCATTTGTGGATTAAACATCATCAAATGAGTGTAAATCCTTCTAGACAATTGAAATAAGGAGAAGAGATAGAGAAAGAACCCTAGGATTTTCGTCCCCTCAATTTTGTAACCCGCGTTCTTGCTCAACTGAAGTTAGAATTATTAAAAATAAACCTAAGTGTGCTATTTATACTAGTGGAATTTTTCCCGGAATAACAAGCAACGTGTCACGGAGTGCATCGCGGAGCAATGCCTCCGTGACACAGCAAACGCGGACCCTTACTGGAATCTGGCCCTCCAGTGTATTTATGCCCAACATGCCACGAGCGTGCTGCGCGGGGCTTGTATGTCTCCTGGCTCCAACGCGCACCTTCACTGGAATTCCATTTTCCCGGAGGTGTATCCAACATGCCACGGAGGCAACGTGGACCTCCTCTGGAATTTGGCTAACTTTAATCATCCGAGGCAGAATGCCTCCGCGATGTAACAGCGTGACACGGCTCCATCGTGGAGCCCCTTTGTTGTTACATCTCCTTAGCCTTTTCCACTGCTCGCTTCAGTTCATTCCCGATTTCTCTAGCCATCTTAGCTTCATAAAATTACATGCTATAAAAAATTAGAAACACATCCAACATCTATAATAAAATATTAATCAATTTCAAAATTTTAATTACAAATTACATGAGAATGCACACAAATAACGATAGATAAAAAGACGAAATGAAGCATTTGAGTATCACTTGAGCATATAATTCTGCTCAAGATCACTTACCCACTTAAAACCTTGTTCTTCCTCGAACAATAATCTCACATCTCATGCAAGTTACACCTATGCTTTGGCTCGACAATTCAAGCTACGGCTATACCGATTATTTACTATAGCAAATAATCAAGAAAGCATGCATAGTCTCACATCCAATGCAATGACATGCAACACATCAAGACCTCTAGACTCAGAATCGGCTCTCGATATCGGCAAACTAATGCAAATCGGTGATCAAGATATCCGACACGAAATTCCAATCTCTGCGTCCAGCATGTGCCCTCACAACACAAGAGAATTTCCACACCAATCATGATCTCAAAAACATTACATGCAGGGGCATAAAAACGATTTCGCTCTCTCTCCCAAAGGGTCGGATGCATCATGTCATGAACCTTAGGCTTTCTCTAGTGTATTACTCCACTAATATAAGGACGCGTGGTGTAAGATCACGTAGTACTTAACGGGTTGTAATGTAAGCTAAGTAACTATAAATACTGGGCTAACCAATAATAGCAACTAGCATCCTTAAGCGCTTTTCAATACATCCGTAACATTATGGGCATTGTTTCTTCCCTTCATCCTCTCATTCTTGAAGTCTTTCTTTATTTTTGTCCCCATTTCTTTAAGCACACTCGACTAAATAACAAAGATTAGTTACACATCTTCATTTTATTTAATTTACAGCAAGTGCACCTTTGACCTTTCTTTTCTTTCACCACTTCAACTTTTCTTTCTTTTCACAATTCTCATCCTTTACACTGTGGGAAAAATATTTTTTTCTTGAGCGCTTAAGAGTTTATGATCAAATTCACGGATAATGAAAAGAAGGAGTTAATCTCGTTTTGCACCTTTTCGATGAAAGAAAAAATAGGCTAAAGGCTCAATGGGCTAACTAGGATGTACATTCAAGGTAGGTATAATAATGAAAAAAACTTTCGGTTAAATCAAAGAAATGCCTACATCCTTTCCTACACTACACTTCCTTCATTTCGTTTCGTACACACACCAGGCAAGTTCTAGACAGTTCACAATAGCATGGAATAATCAAAACCTCACCACACACTCATTGCACATGCTCAACTCAAGACATATTCACAGACTTTTCAGTAAGCTAATTACAGAATTCAAGCATTAAGCCTCAATCACCGAATCGAACTCTATGGCCTAGGTATCTCACATATTTACAAAGTTGCATGCTTTCATACGAATTACCTTTGCATTCTAAATATCATGTACAACACGCAACAAGAATTCTAAACCATAAAGTAGCGACACGTTTGGGATACAAACAAACAAAAGAAAAATAAATGAAGAAAAAAACTACTCTTATCGACTATATTTCCCTTAAGACAGTCGTCATCCATCCATCAAGGAAGCGATTCACTATTTACAACGGTTCAATGAGACTATTCTCGATAAAAGAACCAAAAAAACAAGCGCTGAGAAACCCAATCAAAAAAATAATTAAACCAAATTTTTTTTTAAAATATCGATAATTTCGATATTTAAAAATATCGATAATTTCGATAAAAATCCAAAAATATTACACAAAAAGCCAGCTAACAACAGCTCCACACAACACAACAGCTTCACATTAATTACAACACAAATTTACAATACACAACATAAACACAAAATCACAGGGTCTCATTTTTCACAGGCACAACAACAAAACATGAACATAAACAGCAACAAAACAACGAAGCACCAAACTACTCCCCACCCCACTTAAATCAGACACTATCCCCAGTGTTCTACAAATTTCAACATAGCACAAAAAAAATAGGTGGGTAGAAACTCCCTGATCCAATCGAAGTATTTAATTTCCGTCAGGTGCCATTGCCTCATCCCCATATTTGAGTCTTCCCCCGCCATCTTCTTTCCGACTCAATATGCCGAGTCCTCGGCGTGTCTCCTCATCAGTGGGGACATCGTCATCTACAGGCTCCACGAAATCTGGCCCCACTCGGCATAGGCCTAGCATTTCACCGAAGGGGTAGTCCAAGTCGAGCTGCCACAACTCATCTTCTGTTGTTGGCCTCCCGCCTATGCGCAGCGCAGCATCTTTGCATCCCGAACATGCGGGCCATATACTGATCATCCGAGTAATGTCAGCTCGGTTAGTGTGAGAACTTGCCCATGAGTGGTGTCGGGTGCCTTGGTTTTTGTTACATCCACGGCACGCCTATCCATCTGTGGGATGTAGTCCAGGGCCTCTTCCTCAATATCCAGGCCTATGAGCATGGTCAGCAAGCCACCAAGCCCGTACTGTGCCCTTGATGCAAACGGGCTCTCTTCATGACGGAGATGATACCGCCCCAACATTAATCTCCAGCCCTTCATGCAGGGCATACACCTTTAACACACGATCGGTGACATGTGTAAATCATGCCCCGGGATCGAGCGGGAACACACAATTTTTAGCCGGATCCTGGCTTTTTGTTCATTTGCGAGTAGGAGTGAGTGTCGGTGGTAGCCTCTTTATGCCTGCTCCACCGTCTTTGTCGAACGGACTCCACACAGCGTGCGTTTGATATCCGCATATGAATTGGAGTGATGTTCAACTGCCGGAGTACATTGGCGTCCGTGTCCCAGCGCCCAAAATGAGCATTCAAATTGATGGGGCTCAAAAGTGACAATTTGCCACCCTTATCTTGACAGTGTGACTGCAGGCATCGGGTTCCGATTGGCGTAGAACTCCCGAATAAAATGGAGATTGCACTCCTGGGCTCTTCAAAGATGAAGTTCAGCCCGACAACGTCAATCCTATGTACAGTGCAGGAATTCTGTGCCATGGCTCCCTTGAAATGTGCTCCTCGAGGAAGTATTTGTTCTCCTTATGCTTTGTGTACCACTTCTTCCCTTCGTCAGTCACCCATCAGGTTCTGTATTGACAGCGTTGGCCGCGGAACCGCTGGTGCTGCTTGGACTGCTGCTCCCGGTCTAATCCTTGCACCTCCGGCGCCCGATGTAGATCCGCCTTTACCTTTCTGTCTTGCCTGCTCGCCATTGTTCCTGTCACATCAAACAAAGACGGTCAATGTTAGTCAAATCAAATTAGCTCCGACTAAAGGTTGGGTTAAGCTAGGCAACCCCACACTTAGTCTTTAGCCACAATCACAACATTACGGCAAGACAATCTCTTTTTGAATTTACATAAAAAACAACAACATGCCTCGTGCATTCAGACAATTCGATGGTATAAATTCTATGTACTACTCAGACTTCGTACAACTAATCACAATATTACCGTCGATACCATTTCATTACGTAGCACTTAGCAAGAATTCTCTCCACAAAACCTATACCGATCACCAATTTCTATGCAATTCAAGAATTTCATTCTCCCGAAAATCCATCGTGTCTTTAGCATCTTCGCCTTAAGCACAACACAATTCACCTCACCCAACATGCACAACCCAAAAAAAATCACATTTCAAACTCAATTTAACTTCTTCATATTCAAATTCTAACCCTAGTTAGCAATTTCGCAAAAATTCAACCCAACATGTATTTATCGAGTTCATAAGATCACAACGACACTACAGACGTCAAGCAAAAATAACTTAATTGAATTTAAGCTCAATTTACACATAGGAAAGGTTTTACATCCAACACACATGCTTAAAACTGAAAATTTAGCAAAAATTAGGTTGAGTTCAAGAACATACCTTTAATCCCGATGATATCGAAGAAAAGTTGAAGAAATTTAGCTCCTAGCTCCGTGTCACGTTGAGGAAGGAGGGATTTTAGGGTGCTTGTCATGGAGGAGAAGGAATAAAGAGGGAAAATGAGAGGAAATTGGGGTTAAAAGTGGGATTTTCGCGCGCGGGTCACCTGGTGTGACCCAACGCAAGCTCGCCTGCGTGTCATGGAGGGAGTAGCGCGGAGCACCCTCAGTGACACCAGGCCATCGCGTGGGTGTTCTGGAATTTTAAAAATTCGAAATAGGCTTCAACATGTCACGGAGGGTAATGCGGAGCACCTCCACTCCGTGACACGGAGCCAACGCGTGGGCTCATATTTTTGCCACCTTTATTTTTTCTTACCTCGATTTTCCTTTGCGATCCTTTGCATTTTTGCCCTCCGTTCAACCTGAAATTCATCTCATGACAAGAAATTGGTTAGAATTCCAGATTTTTAACTTCAAACCTAATATTTTTGGTTTATTTACATTTTATATTTTTTTCTCTTTTTTTCTTTTTCTTTTTAACTAACTAACTACTTCTACTTATCAAATACAACATTTCACGAGTTGCCTCCCATACGGCGCCTGGTTTGCCGTCGCGGCTCAGGCGTCATTTAAGCTTAATCGGGCCCTAGGGTGACAGACGTTTCTTCCGAACACGTCCTCACCCATGTCATGCCTACTTAGATGCCCATTAACTGCGACCGTGGCATCTGATCTTCTTGCCACAACTCTAGTTTTGGGGAGTCCTTCACCAGTGGTTTTCCCAATGGCTCTCGTGAATCAACACTCACGAGCAATATCCGCTCGATCAAGCACGTTGATCACGAAAGTTCCTCATGCACGGCCGGAAGCTTTGTGGCCCTTGTACACATCAAATACCTCCACCTTGTCGTGCGCTCGCATGGTTGGCTGCCCTGCAGCTACATCAATTAGCGCTTTCCCGGTCACCAGAAAGGGCGTCCCAAGAGCCGTGGGACTTCCACATCTGGCTCAAAATCCCAGCACAGCGAAGTCTACGGGAAGATGAGGGCCCACTTACACCAGCACGTCCTCCACAATGTATGGCCTGGCCAAAGAATGATCCATTAGTTGCAAGATCACTGTCGTTGGTCTAGGACTGCCTAGCCCCAACTTCTTGAATACCGATGTCGGCATCAAGTTAATGCTCGCTCCCAAATCACATAATCTACGAGCTTAGATACTCTGCCCGATTGTAATTTGATTAGCAAGCTCCTTAGGGTCCATGGCTTTGTGGGCAGCCTATTTTGTATCCGAAGTGCACTCCTCCGTAAGCGCCACCGTAGCGTACTCAGTCAGCCTGCTTTTGTTCGCCATGATGTCCTTGGTATACTTTGCATACTTAGGCACTCCACCGCAGAAACATCAACAAGAGGTAAATTAATGTGTACCTGTTTAAGCACCTCCATGATCTTTTTGAAACACGCTTCCTCCTTGTGTTTCTTTAATCTTTAGGGAGCGGTGAGTGGTATTTCTGGATTCAACTTCTTCTTCTTGCCCCTCTCATCCACTTTATGCTCCCTCTCATTCTCTTAACCCGACTGCTGGGAATTGGTCTTTCTGGTTCCACCTCCCTTAAGTTGTAAACCACTCCTTGGTCACTGCATTCACTTGCTTGGGGTTGGGGTCAGTGTCACTCAGAGTCCTCTCTCGTCACCTGGTGTTTTGGGCTCAGCTAGTTTTTCCCAAACTGATACTCAGTAGCCTTAGTAGCTAACTGATTATTCTTTACATCGGTTGCTAATTTCACATAGTCAGCCTCCAATTGAGCTTGGTTAGCTATCATTGTCTTGAACATTTCCTCAATGCTGGGTGATGGTGGTGGAGGAGGTGCATTATTTACTTCTGTACTACGATTGATAGTTTGCTGCCCTCCTTGATTTCTATGCGCCCCTAACTTGAACTCTGCCCTTGATGGCTGTTACTACTGAGAAATTCGGGTGACTCCTCCAATTAGAGTTGTAGTTGTTGCCATACCGTTGGTGATTGCTTCTCTGAACATTACCAACAAAGTTCTCTGAATCAGGATTTGCTCCACAACACTCAGCTGAGTGTTCATTATCGCACACTTCACACAAATCTGCTGCACTACATTCACTGGGGCTTGAGACTGATTCTAGCTCATGTGCTGAAGTGGGTGTTGAGCTGATCTGTAATACGGCTATACAAATGCGGCGATATTTGTAAAACCATCCACTTATAAGACTCCAACTGCTTTCCTTGTTCCTCCTCTTGAAGAGTCCGCATTCCACTTCGGATTTCCCTGCAAGAATACGATTTAACAAGTATACAGCTCCTCATAAGTGTTTTAATTCTTGTCCCCCAGCTCTTTGAGTCTAACAAGATTTTTGTGTGGGGTTCCAAATATCTATGAAAGTATGCACCAGCATCATTGGATTGGTGATGATGAGGACAATCCCATAACATAGATTTGAATCTTTCCCAAGCTTGATACAGATTCTCCCCCTCTCTTTGTTTTAAACTTAGAATTTGACTTCTAAGTCTTGCTTTTTTTACCAGATGGAAAGAACCGTATCAAAATTTCCGTGCAAGATCATCCCAAGTGGTGATGGAATTAAGAATTTCCTTGCAAGATCATCCCAAGTGGTGATGGAATTAGGTGGCTCAGCTTTCAACCACCTCTTTGCTTCTCCCAAAAGTGAAAATGGGAACAATGTCAGCCTGACGTAATCTGATGACACTCCAGCGGGGATGTAAGTGTCACTTATCTCCAAATTTTTTTGGAGATGTTGTGGATCCTCGTGAGGGAGACCTGTGAATTGCCCGCTGGTGTGCAGCAATTGCACCATATTCTGTTTAAGCTTGAACCTCCCTCTTGGCTCAGGTTTGCGAATGTTAGATGTAACGTTGTTAGCATGTGGGATTTCCACTTCGCGAACTGGCCTAGCTGCCATTTCCTCGGGCACTAACACTGCCCTTACAAGTGGTGGATTCTG
>JACEIK010004774.1:0-24297 GCA_018107945.1 Datura stramonium
GCGTGTCATACCTAACTTGCTCTTTCCCGACGGGGGATACTGTAATCTATTCTCAATACGTCTTCTAACAGCTAACCACAACATATATAAGCATTATCTACAAGCAGCAGCTAATACAACACAAACGATTGTTATCTACGTTCAAAAACATAAGTCGTATCATTATACAATGAGAATAACTTGCCCAAGGAATAAGCCTTAACATACCTCGAATGCCGACTTTCATGCACCCAAACAGTTTCTAATCTGGAGCCAGCACTTCCACTCACTTGCAGCCCTTACGCTGAGAGAACAAAGCTATTTCAATAGTAAGAGTCATCACATAGTGATATCTATCAATATTAATATCAACTATAATTCACTCTATTTAACTCAGCTGAAAACCCTTAATTTCTCAAGAGTTCATAAGGGAGAAATGCTTACCTAATGCTTGTGGCCGTTTAGGATTCAATTTGAAGTGATTCTAACAACCTTTACTCGGTGAGGTTCCGATACTCCGAGCGAATTTTTAAGAAATAACTCCGCAGGGGTGATCCTTGTAGGCTTAGAACTTATTATCCAAGGCGAATTTGCATTTGAGTGGAGTATAGCAGCGTAACTTGACAAAAATTAGACTAAAACCCATGTCTCTCTCTATTTTGGTCGAGGCAAAATGTTGAAACTGATTTCAAATTGTCAAGAAGGGACTTTATATAATAATTGGGCAGTGGCAAGGGGCGCGGCGCGCTGGCCATAGCGCCAAAACACGGGCGCAACGCGCCACCTAATGCACTGAGGAAGGGGCGCGATGCGCCGGCCCTTGCACTGAGGGTGTGGTGCAACACGGCGCCTGGGGCTCCCTTCCCCGGGCTTTGGCCTCCTGCTCGCACAATTTGGTACTCATCCGTTCATTCCCTGAGCCTTTTCCCATATGCGTCATACTCTAAAACTCTCAATATCCATACGCATGCATTCGTCACACAATATAAACTTATGGGTGTAACATCATCCCCTCCTTAGGTACATTCTTCCTCGAACGTAATCTGAAATATCAAGAGACTCAATTTCTTGAACTACTGTTAGAAAAATTTAGGCAGAGTATCCTCTGAAACATGGACTATCTGGAAAGCTAAAACACAGAAAAGTCCAACACATGTGTCTCACAGGGAACTACTTGAAAATGAAACATAGCTCTATCACATATGACATAATAAACTGATAATAATTGCAACAACGTCAATTGTACAACATCTGAAACTATCTTGCCATAACCTAAAATCATCTGGTCTATATACTATCATCGTAGAGCCTAGAATAACTTAAACAGTCCAGACTTTGCATCATTCATGGTTTTTAAATCCATTTCTTCTATATTTTTGTTTCCCCATGATACTGTAATGAGCTACAACGCTGGTTCTCAAGATGGCTCCTATATCTATTGGAGTCTCTCTGTGGAACAGTGCTTCTATGATTTAGGTATCTCCAATTGGATTAGTTTGAAACAAGGTCTTCTACGCACTTGTGTAGTGTTGATGAACAGATCCTAGCCTCAAAGGTAACTCTATCTCATAGGCCACTTGGCCAATTTTTTGGAGGATCCAGTAAGGCTTAATGAATATAGGGCTGGGCTTGCCCTTCTTATTAGATTCCATGATGCCTTTCATTGGTGAAGTTTCCAGGAACACCCAGTTTTCGCTTCAATCTTTAACTCCCTACGCCATACATTAAGATAGGACTTTCGATAACCCTAGGCTGCCAATAGTTTATCTGCTACTTTTGGATGATGTATTAGTATGCCTGTTTCAACTACCTCTAGTTTATCTACTTCAATTCATCATTTATGGGGCCTCCACTTAAGTCATAACAGATCTTCGGGCGTCTGAATTATGTTCTCTGCTTGGCTATTTGTTTGGGGACAAGAAGCTGCACTTAAGCTAACACACGTCCCAATATGTTCCAATGGCTTGCCAGAACCTAGCTGGGAATTTGTGCCTCTCTGTTAGAGTTTATTAGACACTGGGGCTCCACGTAACTAGACTACTTCTTAAAAATTTAACTCGGCATAAGCTTTAGCTAAAACATAATTCCATCCGGCGAGACATGAGTTGATCTCATTAGCCTTTCTATACTTGACTCAATATGGTCAATTTACATCTGGTACGAGGTAACCCTATAAGTATATTCATGTTGACTACTCTCCACTCCCCTGCAGGCACGACTATCTCCTGAATTAGTATGCTCAGTTCATGTTGTCCAGACTTCCCTGGCTGGTCATTGGAGCTCTACACTATGACTCATCAAGACCGTCCTCCTTCCCCTGCTATCCATAAGCCTCTTTTACAACTTGACGCATTTTCATTAAACTCTGGTGGAGGGGGATAACGAACATAATATACCTTACGATAATCTACTAACAAAGTTCTACCACATTTAGAATGCAGAGTCAACCTTTAGGTCTCATGACTTGCACCCTATTACCTTAAATGGCGATGATTCCCTGTTGGACCTTGTCTCTGGGCTGTACCAGGTTATAGTCTCCGTACCATCACTCCTTTACCTCTACAACTAGTGGTAATATTGTGGTACCCTAGGTTACAACCTCACTATCTCTTAAATGTTAGTCCGATGCTTATTTCTCGATATTCATCCCACGCTCTGTCAACCTGTCTCAACTTGGAGATGATTCTATTTTCCTCCAGAGTTAGATACTCATGCCCTTCCCCTTGATTCCATAGGCTGAAATCTGGGGTTCGTACCTTATGCTTCATATTATCAAATATATTACTGACCAAGTCTGTTGACCTGTATCATTCTGACCGCACTCAGGCCAATTTCATTCATGCTATCTTCCTGTTCTTCGGTATAAAAAACTAGGGCCATAGCCATTATTCTGCAGGTATATCCTACCATCATTAGAACACTATAGTAGAATCGACCTATTTCTGACCCGAGCTTTACTATTGTTGGGGATTTATCACTTGTGGACTCTCTTACACGCATTTAAGTGCTATTGGAAATCTTATTTGCCCTCCTGATTTACTACCGTAAAGGTCTAGATAACTTATTTAAATACTAGGGGTCTCAACCATCTTCTAACACTTTCCAGGAGTGAACAGATCTAGCCCTTCTTTATTATTTACTCTGGGCAACATCGCCTCAATATTTACACTCGTTATACCGAAAACAAAACTGGGAGGTAGAAGATAGCCATTTCTGACTACAATAGAACTAAGGTATGGAACTGTAAAACATCCGAAAGGTTGGAGGTAAGAATCTCGCAATTCCCCCTTCTTTTGTGCCCTCCAGGTAATCCAATGTTAATTGTTGCCCTTGTCTGATCCTATATATCTAGTAGATAAGTGAACTCATATATATACCATACTCCTAACCTCCTATTCTGAGGCTGTAGAAAGAACCGGGGACGGTGCTTTCATATCTATTACTTTATGAGGTTCCTGGTGCCCCAGGAAGATACTGCGAAGATTAAAAGACTTCCGCCTTTGTCCTTAGGCTAGTTGTCCCCCAACTATGGAATTGCACTAGTACTCTTTCCTGCTGCTGCAGCTAACTGGCGGCTGGCTGGAGTCTGTCTTATATCAAACCTTATCCTAGATGTACATATCAATGAAAGCTTAAGGACTCAACCCTGTACAACTTGGCTCTATAGCACGATCTGAGAAGAAGAAAGGGTAACCATACTATCATGCTTCTGTCACGACCCGAGAGGAGACCCGGATCGTAGACTCGGGAAAAGGGACCCCGAGAGACCCCAAGTCAACCCACGACATAAGCATT
Source organism: Datura stramonium (assembly GCA_018107945.1). Classification (NCBI taxonomy): domain Eukaryota; kingdom Viridiplantae; phylum Streptophyta; class Magnoliopsida; order Solanales; family Solanaceae; genus Datura; species Datura stramonium. The sequence goes on from JACEIK010004774.1 coordinate 3,775, forward strand.
TAACTAACTCATCAATAAACATGAAGAAACACAATCATAAACTCAGCGGAAGTCTAATTGATATAACAACAAAATGAACGTCTGAAGTTGAATACATGCCTAAGTCTGATAAGCCTCTAATCTGGATGAGCTGATGGACAACACCCCCAACTAGCTCAACAAGACTGAAACTGAAACACATCACAAGTAACTGAAAGTATAATCCTCAAAAGATGTGGACTCACCAATCTAGCAGGTGCTAACTATGATAGCGGCTACGAACGGGGATGAACCTATGATACGAATCCTGCATCACAAAACGATGCAACATAGAAGGTATGCAGTCAGCACGTGGAATGTACCGAGTATGGAAGGTAAGTAAAATCGCTTTGGTAACATAAATCATTTAAAACCATTCATACATATCATAAGCTTTCAAGAGTAAGTAGAAAACTACATGCATTCATTCTGAAATTGTACTCTTATCATAACGTGTTCATGCATGGCTTTAGAACCTCATAACTGACTAGAACGACTCAAAGCTAAAACATAACATTTATATCAAAAGCTGAATAATGAATCAAACCTTGCTTTTTGAATATGTATACATAAGATAGTTATCATGAGTAATGGATATGCAAATTCGAATGATATAGACAGTAGGAGACTTGTCACTTAACCGACATACCACGATAGAGCCTACATGGTCCTGACTATTACACTCAAGTGGGCAGAGCCATCCAAAACCTTGCCACGGCTAAGGATGCTACCATGATATTTATATCAAGCTGAAATCAAGCCGGGCATAGCTCACAAGGGTGGTCCAAATAATATAATAGTATCAAACTACGTTGGCGTGTAGTTTTGGGGCATAGGGTAATCAACCATTAATCCGCTCGGTGCTAGACTCTTCTCCCAAAACATGCAATACTCTACATACTATATAACGAAGCTCAACATGAAATCATGCGCAATTCAACATCGTATGAAATGAAGCTCTACATTGTCTATTGACAAAGCTCAATAATGACCTACTTATCAATTATGAAATCATGCATATGAGAAGCTTTATTTCGAAACATACCACAAGCTCAATCATAGGTGGGAACATCTACTCCAAATCATGTGGTAAGCTACGTAAAGAAATATTCACTCAACATACCACAAGCTAGAATTTATAATAATAATAATTGAGAAGATTTCACTTCAAACCATGAGGAACACTTATGTCGGGAAAATCATCACTTTAAATCAATATGTGGGCATCACCCAAAGCTTTATCATACTTGAATCTAATCAATTCATTTTGAAAACATCAACATAGTCATGGGTAGTTTTAGAAACATGTTTTTAATCATCAACTTCATCATCATCACACATTTATCAAGAATCTGTTCCTTTATGAACTCTTTACCCATGGGTGTTTTAGATTCAAATTTTTAGAAAACAATTTTATAAGGGAAAACGAGTTAGAATCCGCCCAAGCTTCATAAATCATCAATGTAAATACAATTTAATCATACCTATGTGTAGATATTGAATAATCATGCAATTGGGCAAAACCCCATACTTATTCATAAGCAAATTAAATCACATTTTGATAGAGAATGGGCATGGGTGTGGAAGAAAGCACCCACTCATAGCCTTACATACCTAGGATTGAAAAATTCTAACTCTTCCTAATTTCCCAGCTGAGATTCTCCATTAAAAACCTTAAGAATTCACCTTGATTCTTCTCCTCAAACCTCCAACCTTGCGTGCATGAAAGTAATGGCCTAAGATAGGTTTTTCCCTGCTAAAAACACTCTAATACGATCTTAAAACGATGTAGTATAAGCCCTGAAAACATAGAAATTACGGAAAAGCCCTTACTGAAATCGCTGAAAATAACTGTCGGGGGATCCTAATGGACGACCTGATGACTTGTCACATGGGCTCACGATCCGTTGATCGCTTGTCAAGTTCACTAGATAATTTATCGGTCAGGGCTCCTAACGAGCGACATGACGACTCATACCCAAAGACCATGACTCATGGTCACATCCCGTCAAATACACTGGATAAATTTCAAAATCTCCCTCTAGAACTACCCACGACTGACATGACGATTCGTGGTGGCTGACCACGAGTCGTTACATCTCCCGTGGGGACCTCGAGTCCCTCATTCTTCCATGCCTTCCCACGAGTCACTTGACGACTCGTGGGGTCCCTTGACGAGTTGTTCAATGACTCGCCCTACACTGCTACAACATTTTTCTTGGTTTTCTCCATTTCATCTTTCTGGTCTGATTCCTGAATTCTCGGGGTATAACAATTTCTCCCCCTTGGTAACATTCATCCTCGAATGTTAAAAACAAGCAGGAACCAGAATCATACAACTCATCACAACCATAAACCAAATATTTTAACTGAAATTTTCATGGAATGACCACCTCCGAATAGAACCATACAGCTGAACTGATTCAGACCTTACATACATATTCATAGACATAAAAGAAACTTGTACATATGAACTGAACATTGAAACTAGATAGAGTCTTAGGGCAAAATTGATACCTTAAGTCGAAACTGAGCCGGTAAAGAACATATGTGGATATCTAGCCATCATGTCCGCTTCGTCCTCCCACGTAGCTACCTTAACATGTTGATTCCTCCATAAAACCTTAACTGAAGCTACCTCTTTGTTCCTCAACCTCCAAACTTGTCGATCCAAAACTTCAACCGGAATTTCTTCATAATTAAGGCTGTATTTCACACCAACGCTGTCTACCGGAACCACCTAGGTTGGACCACCCAAGAACTTCTTCAAAAGCGATACATGGAACATTGGATGATTTGAAGCCAATTCTGAAGGCAAGTCCAACTCATACGGCACCTTACCAACTCTTCTCAATACTCGGTGGGGGCCAACATAAGCGAGAATGAGTTTACCCTTCTTTCCGAACCACATGACTCCCTTCATGGGAGATACCTTTAGGAACACCAAGTTGTCCACATCAAATTCCAAATCTCTTCTCCTTACATCAGCATATGATCTTTAACGACTTTGAGTGGTCTTTAACCGATCCCGTATCATCTGAACATTCACCATCGCCTTATGAATCGAATTTGGTCCTATCATAGCTGCCTCCCCAACCTCGAACCATCTGATGGGAGATCTACACCTTCGCCCGTACAGAGCCTCAAATGGTGCCATCTAGATATTGGAGTGGTAACTGTTATTATAAGAAAACTCGATCAAGGGAAAATGATCATCCCAACTTCCTTTAAAATCCATAACACATGCCCTCAACATGTCCTCGAGGGTCTGAATGGTCTGTTCTGCTTGGTTGTCCATCTGAGGATGAAAAGTTGTTCTTAGCTTAACTTGAGTCCCAAGCCCTTTTTGAAACGAATGCCAGAATTGAGAAGTAAACTGAATACCCCAGTCCGAAATAATAGACAAGGGCACTCCATGAAGCCGAACCAACTCCTGAATATACATCTTAGCATAATCATCTGCTGAATCTGTGGTCTTGATCGGTAGGAAGTGTGCAGCTTTGGTCAACCTGTCTACCACCACCCAGATGGAGTCGTATTGCTGGCGAGTACAAGGTAGACCTGTCATGAAGTACATATTGATTTCTTCCCACTTCCAAGTGGGAATGGTAATATCCTGAAGTACGCCTCCAGGCCTTTGATGCTCGTCTTTCACTTGATGGCAGTTGGGACATTTCGCTACGAACTCTGCAATCTCCTTCTTCATACCATCCCACCAATAGATTTCTTGCAAGTCCCGATACATCTTTGTGGATCCTGGATGAATAGAATATCTGGTACCATGTGCCTCATGTAGTATCTGGACTCTCAAATCATCCACATCTGGGACACATAGACAGCCCTGAAATCATAGCACACTATCTCCCCCTTGGGAGAAAACCTCCACCTTTTTACTTTGCACCGCCTCCTTCAGTTTCCTCAAATTTGGATCCTCATCTTTCCTGGATTTAACATCAACCACCAAGGAAGATTCTTATCTGTTATGTACAAAAACACCGCCATCGGTCACGTCGATCAATCTAACTCCCAGCCTTGCAAGCCGGTTAACATCTTTCACCAATTCCTTCTTCCCCTCATCCACATGGGACACACTCTCCATGGAGAGCCTACTAAGCATATCTGCAACCTTATTATCCTTGCCTGGGTGGTAAAGGACATTCATGTCATAATCCTTAAGTAACTCCAACCACCTCCTTTTCTGAAGATTTAGATCTTTCTGTGTGAACACATATTGCAAGCTCTTGTGGTCCGTAAATACATCCACGTGGACCCCATACAAGTAATGCCGCCATATCTTCAATACAAACACCATCACGGCCAATTCAAGATCATGGGTCGGGTAATTCTTCTCATGCACCTTCAGCTGTCGAGAGGCGTAAGCTATCACCCTCCCACGATGCATCAATACACACCCAAGTCCAACTCTGGAAGTATCACAATACACCACGAAACATCATTACTCTCAAGTAGGGTCAACACTGGTGCTGAAGTTAGTCGAGTCTTCAACTCTTGGATGCTTTTCTCATAAGCCTCCGACCACTGAAACTTCACCTTCTTCTGAGTCAACTTAGTCAAAGGCGCTGTAATGGATGAGAAACCCTCCACAAACCTCCGATAGTAGCCAGCTAAACCCAAGAAACTCCAGATATCCGAAGGATTCACCGGTCTGGGCCAATTCTTCACCGCCTAAATTTTCTGCGAGTCCACTTTTAAGCCTTCGCTAGACACCACATGGCTTAAGAACGCCACAGAGTCCAACCAAAACTCACACTTGTTGAAATTTTCATACAATTAGTGGTCCTTGAGGATCTGTAGTACTACTCTCAAGTGAGCGGCATGCTCCCCCTTGCTCTGAGAGTATATGAAGATGTCATCAATGAACATGATCACGAATATATCCAAATCACGAACATGTCCAAGTATGGATTGAACACCCTGTTCATCAGGTCCATAAAAGCTGCAGGAGTATTCGTTAGTCCAAAAGACATAACTACAAACTCATAATGACCATACCGTTTTCTGAATGTCGTCTTCGGGACATCACTCTCCCGAACTCTAAGCTGGTGATACCCAGATCTGAGATCTATCTTCGAAAAACACTTAGCACCCTAAAGCTGATCATCGATCCTGGGTAAGGGATACCTGTTCTTGATAGTAACTTTGTTCAACTGTCGATAATCAATTCACATACGAAGGGAACCATCTTTCTTCCGAACAAATAATACTGGTGCGCCCCATGGAGACTAGCTCGGTCTAATGAAGCCCTTATCTAGTAAATCCTTTAACTAATCCTTCAACTCTTTTATCTCAGCTGGAGCCATCCTATAGGGAAGAATAGATATAGGCTGTGTATCGAGAAGGAGATCAATACCGAAGTCAATCTCCCACTCAGGAGGAATACCTGGCAAATCATTTGGAAAGACCTCTAGATAACTCACCTACTATTGGAACTGACTGGATAGTCAGGGTCTCAGACTCAACATCCTTGACCCTAACCAAATGATACATGCAACCCATGGAAATCATCTTCCTGGCCTTGAGGTAGGAAAAGAAGCGACCTACAGGCACAGTTGAACTACCCTTCAATTCTAAGACTGGATCACCCGGGAATCTGAAATCTACTGACCAGGTCCTGCAATTAATAGAAGTATAACAAGCATACAACCAATCCATGCCGAAAATGACATCGAAATCAGTCATGGCTAACTCTATCAGATCTGCTGAGGTGAACTTATAGAGGACCAAGACCGAGAAATTTCTATACACACGTCTAGCTATAATTGAGTAACCTAATATAATAGAAATTGAGAAGGATTCTGGCAAGACATCGGGACTGACTCTGAAGCTACTGGCTACATAAGGTGTCACAAAGGACAAGGTGGCCCCTTGATCTAACATGGAAGACTCGTAACATACCAGTAACCACGTCCGGGGAGACCTCCTGCTCCTGGTGGGATGCTAGGGCATAAATTCTGTTCTGGCGCTGACCGCCAGTTGCACTAGTAAACGCCCCCCGATGTGCTGAGCGAGGGGTGGGGCTGCTGAGCTATAAGTTGGGCCACGACCCCCAACCTGATCCTGTCTCACTGATGGACAATCTCTAAGAATGTGCCCGGGTTGCCCGCACCTAAAACACGCACCCAAACTTGCCAAGCACTAGCCTGCATGCCCTCGTCCATATCTGCGACAAGCTGGGACACCTGAATCTGTGGGCCTGCTGCTCTGACCCCTCGAGCCTGATGCTCGCCCTCTCTGATCGTGCCTAGGCCAAGATGGCACACTTAAAGTTGATGAAGCTGGGGAATATGATCTCTGGTAGTCTGCTGACGGTGCCCACCTCCTGACCTAGACTGAGGAAATCTGTGATCATCAATCCTGGCCCTTTTGGCCTCTCTCTCTCTCGAATGTGCCGCCTCCATCTATTGGGAGTACAACACCATCTAAGGAAATTCCATATCCTGATGGAGCATAGCAATCCTACATTCCTTATCCAAGTAGCCTGCGATATGCACAAACCTGTTCACTCGCGCCCTCTGGTCGGCCACTAACTCAGGAGCATACTTCGATAGGCGGGTGAACTCAAGGGAATACTCCAGTACTGTCATCCTCCCTTGCTTCAGATTTACAAACTCAGCTTCCTTTATCTCCCTCATCTCCGAGGGAAGAATTGATCCAGTAATGCAACATGGAACTCTTCCCAAGTGACCGAACCTGCTCCAGCGACCCTGCTATCCTTCCATCAACGGAACCAGATATGTGCAACCCCCTTCAACTTGTATGAGGCCAACTATGCACACTCAACACAACTCACCTCCATGACCTGGGTGATCTTGATAACCTCATCCATGAACTCGTGCGGGTCCTCATCTACCTTGGACCCAAGAAACTCTGGCTGGTTCATCATCAAGAAGTCCCTGACTCGAGCTGCCACAACACTTCCATTTTGCGGAACATGCACAACGGCCTGTTGTTTGACCTGAGCGGTCAAGGCCTGTGCAAGTATCTGGATAGAGGCCCGAAACTCAGCGTAGACGGCTGGCTCCGGTGCCTGAGGCACCTAAACCGGTGGGATTTGCTAATGCCCACAACCCATGCCATCCTCGTGGCCTTCACCGTCTCCATTCCTCCTTCCATTCATCCTTCGAGAAGCCATGATTCTTCAATCGCGAATAACATGAATTAGAGGGGAAAAAAGGCTTTTCATCGCACGACATAGATCATGAAAGATGGGAACATATCCTAAAACGTTTCGTAGCGTCTTAGTCATAAGTATGGCGCGCTTCACACCCACGAAAAAGACTCTACTTAATGCGGCTTTCAGACTCCCTAGGACACTTCAAACCTATGTCTCTGATACCAAGTTTTTCATGGCCCAAGAGGAGACCCGGACCGTAGACACGGGACAAGGGACCCCGAGAGACCCCAAGTCAACCCACGGCATAAGCATTTAACTAACTCATCAATAAACATGAAGAAACACAATCATAAACTCAGCGGAAGTCTAACTTAACATAACAACAGAATGAACGTCTGAAGCTGAATACATGCCTAAGTCTGATAAGCCTCTAATCTGGACGAGTTGATGGGACAACACCCCCAACTAGCTCAACAATACTGAAACTGAAAGCACATCCAAGGTAACTGAAATTCTAGTCCTCGAAAGATGAGGACTCATAAATCTAGCAGGTGCTAACTATGATAGCGGCAACAAACGGGGCTAAACCTGTGATACAGATCTTGTATCATGAAACTATGCAGCATAGAAGGTATGCGGTCAGCACGTGGAATGTACCGAGTATGCAAGGTAAGTAAAACCGCTTTGGTAACATAAATCATTTAAAAACCATTCATACATATCATAAGCTTTCAAGAGTAAGTAGAAAACTACATGCATTCATTCTGAAAGCATACTCTTATCATAACGTGTTCATGCATGGCTTTAAAACCTTATAACTTACTAGATCGGCTCAAAGCTAAAACATAACATTTATATCAAAAGCTGAATAATGAGTCAAACCTTGCTTTTTGAACATGCATGCATAAGATAGTCAGTGGGAGACTCGTCACTTAACTGACATACCACGATAGAGCTTACGTGGTCCCAACTATTCTACTCAAGTGGGCAGAGACGTCTAAAACCTTTCCAGGGCTAAGGACGCTACCATGATATCGATATCAAGCTGAAGGGCCAATCAGGCCGGGGATAGCTCACAAAGGAGGTCTCAATAATATAATAGTATCAACCTAAGTTGGCGCATAGTTTTGGGGCATAGGGTAATCGACCCTTAACCCGCTCGGTGCTAGACTCTTCTTCCAAAACAAGAAATGCTCTACATCGTATATAATGAAGCTCAACATCATCTAGTGATGAAGCTTAACATGAAATCATGCACAATTCAACATCGTATGAAACGAAGCTCAACATTGTCTATTGACAAAGCTTAATAATGACCTACATTTCAATTATGAAATCATGCATATGAGAAGCTTTATTTTGAAACATACCACAAGCTCAATCATAGATGGGAGCATCTACTCCAAATCATGTGGTAAGGTACATAATTCACTCTACCTACCACAATATAGAATTTATAATTATAATAATTGAGGAAATTTCACTTCAAACCATGCAGTACGCTTATGTCGGGAAAATCATCACTTTAAATCAGTATGTGGGCATCACTCAAAGCTTTATCATACTTGAATCTAATCAATTCATTTTGAAAACATCAACATTGTAATGGATAGTTTTAGAAACATGCTTTTTATCATCAACTTCATCATCATCACACATTTATCAAGAATCTCTTCCTTTATGAACTTTTTACCTATGGGCGTTCTTGATTCAAATTTTTAGAAAAAATTTTATAAGGGAAAACAAGTTAGAATCCGCCCAAGCTTCATAAATCATCAATGTAAATATAATCTAATCAAACCCATGTGTAGAGATTGAATAATCATGCAATTGGGAAAAACCCCATACTTATTCATAAGCAAATTAAATCACATTTTGATAGAGAATGGGCATGGGTGTGGATGAAAGCACTCACTCATAGCCTTACATACCTGGGATTGAAGAATTCTAACTTTTCCTAATTCCCCAACTGAGATTCCCCTTTGAAAACCTTGAGAATTCAGCTTGATTCTTCTCCTCAAAACTCCAACCTTGCATGCATGAAAGTAATGGCCTAAGATACGTTTTTCGCTGCTAAAAACCCTCTAATACGAGCTTAAAACGACGTACTATAGGCCCTTAGAACATAGGAATTACTGAAATCGCTGAAAATAACTATCAGGGGATCCTAACGGATGACCTGACGGCTCGTCACTTGGGCTCATGATCCGTTGGTTCACTCGTCATGTTCACTCGATAGTTGATCGGCCGGGGCTCCTAACGTGCGACATGATGATTCATCCCTAGAGACCACGACTCATGCTCACATCCCGTCAAATACACTGGATAAATTTCAAAATCTCCCTCTAGAACCACCCCATGACTAACATGATGCCTCGTGGTGGCTGACCATGAGTCATTACATCTCCCGTGGGGACCTCGAGTCCCTCATTCTCCCAGGACTTCCCACGAGTCACTTGACGACTTGTGGGGTCCCTTGATGAGTGGTCCAATGACTCGACTTGCACTGTTGCAACATTTTTCCTATTTTTCTTCGTTTCAACTTCCGAGTCCAATTCTTGAATTCTCGGGGTATAATAGCTTCGTAGCCTCCTGCTTATAGAATGTGGTGCACAACACATTTATAAGCAAGACTCTACTAGACACGGCTTGAAGACTCCCTCGGATACGACCTGCTCTGATACCAAGTTTGTCACGCCCAACCTTGGGAGGCATGACTAGCACCTTATGCCATATTGGAATCTAGGCTGATCTGGCTAGGTATAGGCGTCTCTGGTGCCTACCAGCTACTCAAAATTAAGAAATCAAATTGCTATATCACGGCGTTAAACATAGCATCAGGCCGACAAGGCCACAGAGCACCTGTAAAAGAAAACTGCTAACCCAGCCAACATAACCTTAATAAGGATCCTATGCGGGCCGACAAGACCTCCATGTTGTCTAGTTGTACCAGGAATGAAAACAAACAGCTATACTAGGCCCCACATGGCCAACACATAAAATAAGACATACATAGGCCCCACACGGCCAACGACAACCAGCTAACTAAAACATGTAGTCTGAAAGTCTCTAAGAATAGAAATAAAAATTGGAACAAGGCCCCGGCCTACCCAAATCAAATAAAAATGAAAGACCATAATCTCTACAACCTGGAAAATCCGAATGAAAGGAGCTAGCCAAACTGTTGACTTAGAACAGCTACTAATGGAGATCCTAAACTCTATCTGTCTAAACCTGCAGGCAAGTAATGTAGTGCCCCATCGTTGGGCGTCAGTACAATGTGTACCGAATATGTAACGCAATAATAAAAAGCTGAATAGAAGCTATTAAAATACTGAAAGTAAGTAGGAAGAAGGGGCGGAAGCATTAACCTGTAAGCTTGCTTATTCATAACCTGCACCTAGCAAAACACTACATGATATGAGCTAAGACTATACGATTACATATTCATAAGCTATGACTAGCAGGTAGGAATACAAATAAGAACCTAACTTGGCCCCCATAAGCCTAGAAGGTACAAGAAACACAGAAATAACCTATCGGGGCCCCCATAAGCCCTGGCAAGCACAATCCAATCTATATACCCCTATCTAGGTTCCTATGACTTTATTGGTGCTATAACCAACTTACCTATTCCCCGGGTCTGCAACTAAACCCACTTGGCTACTGTAGCTATGTTTGAGTCTGGTGGACTCCTGTAACTACACCCTGGGCACCACGCTCGACGAGGGTCAGTGATGTTGATATGGCATAAAATAACAGTCCAGCCATAGAATGGACTGTAATATGGTCTTTGGGCCTCTACATAGTCCCTTGGGACAACATTTAGCTCCTTGGAGCAATCTTTATAGACCCGTAGCCAATGAAATAGCTAGCAACCCTGAGGCTGGTCAACGGAAGGCTATCCTAGGTGGGGTCAACCCCAACCGATATACTATATCATAGTCTCAACCTAGCCACTCAGAAGGCGTATCTGGCTCCTAAGGCCTAACGCGACTGCTACTCACCCCTAGAATAATCTACATAGCTTCTAACAGTCGCACCCCATGTGTGTATATCTGATTAGAGGATCCTGATAATGATCATAATCTTTAACGGTCTGGATCGAATAGGGAGATATCTAGAGTGGCCTAACCATACTTTTAATGTCATGCTAAGACAGTGGTAGCTCATAAGCGAATCATAATGTCGTGAATGGTCAACTGCCTAATTCCTTCACTTAGGACAACTGTAGGGCTGCCATTTAATCGGACATGCTCCTGAGTAGTCAACCCCTAACCTTCCTCAGGTGGTTTGGTATAATTCCTAGCCTTAAGGTAATATTGTGCTACTGTGATTCTAGTCCCTAGGACACTAACTTGATCTGTTCAGATTCCATATAATTTCTCCAGGCGATCCCTAACCTCGTAGGTAGGTTTACTTTGTCCTAGCCACACGCGGCAACCTATATCTAAGTATCTAGAAGAGCAGGTTAGGGTGTTGGCCTCGCAGTTCACTACTAATAAGATTCCCTCCTTAGGGTATTCACGGGTCTATCTGACTCGTACGACTAGAGTGACCTCTTGGCGACCCGTAGGTGTGACACTAAGTCTACTGCAGCTAATAACCTCTAGCGGAGTCTAACTATATAATAGGTGGTCACCTTCCCCACCAACAACCTTGGTGTTGCTGACTCTAGGGTAGGACTATTTTATTCAAATTTTGGCCCTGAAGGGCCTGAGGTATGCCAACAGCCTCTAGGCGAGCGTCACTGTCTATCTAGGTGTCAAACTGCAAGTTATATTGGCTGTCAACACCCTTCGCTATCCAATTTACTAAAACAGGCCCAACAGTTAACCCTAAGTTTCTAAGGCCTTGGTATGGCAGCAACATGCTAGAATCCTACTACACAATTAACAGAAGGACAGAGGGCTTACTATAACACTTCTTGCGTGTCATACCTAACTTGCTCTTTCCCGACGGGGGATACTGTAATCTATTCTCAATACGTCTTCTAACAGCTAACCACAACATATATAAGCATTATCTATAAATAGAAGCTAATACAACACATGGGATTGTTATCTAAGTTCAAAAGCATAAGTCATATAATTATACGACGAGAATAACTTGCCGAAGGAATAAGCCTTAACATACCTCGAATGCCGACTTTCGTTCACCCGAACAGTTTCCAACCTGGAGCCTGCACTTTCACTCACTTGCATCCCTTATACTGAGAGAACAAAGTTATTTCAATAGTAGGAGTCAACATTCAACGATATCTTTCGATATTAATATCAACTATAATTCAACTCTATTAACTTCGGTCAAAAACCTACAATTTCTCAAGAGTTCATAAGGGAGAAATCTATTGATAAATGAATTACAATTTGTTGACTATTACTTAGAAAATCTTGTTGTATAATCTGGTTTGATCTTGTAGTCCAAATAATCCTGGGCGTATGTTATTCTTGCAACTTCCTAAATGGTTTGAATATTTGCAGGAATGAAATACAGAAATGCATATTAAATGGAAATGCTTACCTAATACCTGTGGCCATTTAGGATTCAATTTAAAGTGATTCTGACAACCTTTACTTGGTGGGGTTCCGGTACACCGAGTGAATTTTTAAGAAATAACTCCACAGGGATGATCTTCTTAGGCATAGAACTTGTTATCCAAGGTGAATTTGCATTTAAACGGAGTTTAGCGGCGTAACTTGACAAAAATTAGAGGAAAACCCACATTGCTCTCTATTTTGGACGAGGCAAGTTTAAAATGATTTCAAATCATCAAGAAGGGACTTTATATAATAATAGGGAGGTGGAAAGGGGCGCGGCATGCTGACCGTAGTTCCAAAACATGGGCGTGAAGCACCCGCCCAACGCGCCGAGGGTGTGGCGCGACACGGCGCCTGGGGCACCTTGCCCCCGGCTTCGGCCTCCTTCATTCACAATTCCGCACTCATCCATTCATTCCTTTATCCTTTTCCTGTGTGCGTCATACTCCAAAACTCTTAACATACGTATGCATTCATTCTTCACACGGTAGAAACTTACGGGGTGTAACACTTAAGAGGCTCCTCTCGACCCATCTTTAGCAGACAGCGAAACTCCATATGAGGTGAGCTGATTTTTAACCCAGGCTACTGCAGATCTTCTTCCTTTGAAGTCTTATGGATTTTCATATATTGATTTACTGATTGGTTTAATTTACCACTCTTAGATCTTGTTTAGTTAAAGTCCAACGTACAATGACTTTCAGTTCTTGGAGTTGTAATAGATAATTTTATGAATACTTCCTTTTATTATTATAAGACTTCTACTATTTGATTCATGAGTCCTTAATTTACTAGCATGAGTGCTTAATTTAGATGGATTAGTTGAGGAACGAAGGTTCTCCCACTGAGAAGGGGGGTTAGTGTGGGTACCAATCAAAGCCACTTGGGTCATGACAAATTTGGCTTGAGAACAAAATTATTGGAATAGTGGGTGAAGCATACCAATTGAAGATTTATATGAATTTAGATATTGGTTAATAACTTAGTTGCTTCATCTTGTCGAAACATAATTATCAGACCTAGAATTGGCATAATCAGCTTGGATGTGGCTCGTTTCTAACAAAAAACGTAGAATTAGCTCAATATAGGCAAAGATGATGTTATGGAAGAAGAAAGACATAATACAGACTTGTGGTGAGTGACAATGTATTTTCTAGGGGTTCTTTGTAAAAATAACGTCTTTGGAAGTAGAAAGAAAGATTAATAGGATTAAGGTATTTTACTAGTAAAGAGTTGATAATGAACTTTGGCCATTGTTATCAAATTATGGTGACTTTGATTGGTTTTGATGAAAGATTACATTCAAAACTATGATTATGAATAAATCAGATATTGCATGTAGAGAAAGTTCAATATATGAGCATCAGTTTTTTGGAGAAGTTTTGATTATGAATAATGAAAATATAGTCTTATAAGCTAAGACGAAAGAGGATCGGACAGTTAGGTTGAAAAAAAGTATTAAAGATGTAATTTTTGCTTGAGAGTTCTTGCATGAGGTCTATAGTAGATTTTCTTTCAATTGCTCGACTGTATAGATAATTTTATTTACCTATTTGAGGATGAATAGATGTTTAAGTGGTGGATGATTTAACGATCCACATGATCATTTTGTAATTTTGATCCATTTCCCCAGTTTGAACCTTGTTGTAGCTTCACTATATTATTTAAGACTTGTTGAGATAGGTGGCACAATTCCTGAGGTAATTGGATAATGATTGAATGAGATTTTCAGTTTTTAAAGATTTGAAATTTGAGAAGTGTCACGACCCGAACGGATATATGGATCATAGACATGGGACAAGGGACCCCAGAGATCCCAAGTCGACCCATGGCACAAGAATACATCTAACTCAATCAAAAAACTAAAGAATCAACAATATAAACTCAAAGGAAGTCTAACTCAACATAACATCAGAATAAGCATCCAAAGTTGAATACATACATAAGTATGAAAAGCCTCTAATCTGGACGAGTTGATGGGGCAAGACCCCAGCTAACTCAATAACACTGAAGCTGGAAAGACATAAGGGAAACTGAAAGTCTAGCCCTCGAAAGATGAGGACTCACCAACCAAGCAGGTACTAACTCTGACAACTGACTACGAGCGGTGCTGAGCCTGGGAGCTGGGTCCTGTATCATGAAACGATACAGCATAGAGTATGCGGGTTAGTACGTAGAATGTATCGAGTATTCAAGGTATGTAAAACTTCTTAAGTAAAGTAAATCATTTAAAGCATTTCTTAACATATCATAAGCTTTCAAATATGAGAGGAGTCCTTTCATGCATTCTTTCTAAAATCATAGTCTTTTCATACCATGACAATGCATAGCTTCATAACATTATAACTGACTCGAATGACTCAAAACTGAAATATGACATTTATAAGAAAAGCTGAATAACGAGTAAAACCTTGCTTTAAGAACACTCATGTATGAAATAACAACCATGAGTAATGGATATGAAAATCTGAATCATATAGACAATGGGAGACTCGTCACTTAACCAACATACCACGATAGAGCTTATATGGTCCCGACTATTGCACTTAAGTGGGCATAGTCATCCAAAATCTTGCCAGGGATAAGGATGCTACCATGATATCGATATCAAGCTCATGCGCCATTTGGTTCGGGGATACCTCACAAGGGAGGTCCCAATAATAAAATAGTATCAATCTACGTTGGCACGTAGTTTTAGGGCATAGGGTGATCGACCATTAACCCGCTCAGTGCTAGACTCTTCTCCCAAAATATGCAATGCTCTACATCGTACATAACAAATATCAACATCATCTATTGACGAAGCTCAAGATGAAATCATGCATAAACTCAACATCGTATGAAAATGAAGCTCAATATAACATACATCTCAATTATGAATTCATGCAAATGAGAAGCTTTATTTCGAAACATACCACAAGCTCAAAGATAAGTGGGAGCCTTTACTCAAACAACCATGTGGTAAGCTTACTTTAGAGATACTACATCATCAAACTCGATATAAGGTCTTTACCCATAACTTTATCATTCTTGGATCTACTCAATTCATTTTAAAAAAATAATATCATAAGCATAGGTAGCTTTAGAAACATGCTTTTCATCATCAAATCTCATCCTCATCCTACATTCATCATCATACTCTTCTTTCATGAACTTCTCATTCATGGGCCTTTAATTTCATAAAACTAGAAAACACAATTTTGATTGGAAATAATTTAAAATCTGCCCATGCTTCACAATTTATCAATAGAAACATAATGTAACCGTACCCATGTAGAGAAATTGAAGAATTATGCAATTGGGTGAAAACCCCATAACTTGATCATAGGAATTTCTCATATTTAGATAGAAATTGTGCATGGGTGTGGAAGAAGACACCCACTCATAACCCTATATACCTGAAAGAAGTTGAATTCTACGATCTCCTAGATTGCCCAAGAAAAAATTGATGAAGAACATCTTGAAATCACCTAGATCACCCTTCTGTTACCTTCCCAAACATTTGCATGCATGAATGAGGACTTAGGCTAGTATTTTCCCTCTTAAATCATCCTTTATGTTGTTATAATGACATAGTATAGGCCCCTAGGACTTAGAAATTACGAAAAAGCCCTTATTAAAATCGCAGAATTTTACTGACTGTCAGTCCCAAAGAAGGACTAGACGACTCGTGGCCAGGGCTAACGACTCGTGGCCAGGAGTCGTGGAGTCTACTACCCAATTCTACTCAGGGGACCCCATGAATCATGGTGGCTGACCACGACTTGTGGTCACCACCCGTGATCCCCACTACCCAAACCATTCAATCCATTCCACGGATGAGCTCACAAGTCGTGAGGTCTGACCACGACTCGTGGTCATGCTCGTCGCCTCACCCAACTCCTTTCCAAGCCTTGCTTGACCATGAGGCACTTCACGACTTGTGGTCACTCCTCACGAGCCACTTCATGGGTCATTGTAAGATCTGGTGCCAAATTTTAATTTTTCTCTGTTTTGACTCCCGGGTCTGATCCTCAGGTTTTCAGGGTATAACAAGAAGTTTGACCAAAGTCAATATTTTAAGTTAATAAATTCAGATTCAAATTCTGGCAATTCTGTTAGGTTTGAAGGGTGATTTTGGAGTTAGTTGGATGATTTGTACAGATTCCGAGGTGTTTGGAGTAATTTGAGCCTTTGGTTGGATTTTTGAATTTAGGAAAGCTAAATTTGACCATAATCTACTTTCGGTCAGTACGATCTCATATCAATTATTAGATGATTCAATAGGTCGAAAATGTATTTTATGATTGATTTGAACTATTGATTTGTGTCTGGAGGGGTCTCGGATGAGTTGCAGGTGCTTGTTCAAAGATTAGTATTTTGATAGTATTGAGCTTAAATGGTACCAACGGAATCTAATGAGCTCAAAACAGATTTTTATTAAACCATTAGATCTGTATCATAATTTTGAAACTGTCATAAAAGAATTATCACATTCTGAGTTCATATTAGAAGTTATGATTTTTTTAGCGCGAATTTGCTACTATCATCTGGTACTCACAATTGTGAACTTTTTCTCTCAATTGCGAAGTTTACAAATGCGAACCTTTCTCCCCAAATATGAAGTTGTCAAAATTTAATATTTTTATCGTAAACACGAAGGTCGTTGAGTATAAGAATTTTCACATTTTGATATTTTAGTATTTTTAATATTTTGGGAGATAATAAACATAGATTGAGGCGATTTTCGATGATTTTCTCTCAGGTGAACGTTGGGTACGTGATTATACCTTTATTTTATTTTTTTATAAGAGTACCCATTATATTTCATGCTTTGATTCCCGAACTTGATGTAAAAAATGAGATTTTGAGCCCCAAAGACACGAAATTGAAAATTATTAGTTTGAAAATCTATTTTTATTGGATTTCATTGATTTTTGAAAACTAAGGTTCTTATGTTATGGATAAATATATTTTGGTGTCAAATTACTAATTTGTCAATTATTTCATCATCTAAACTGCATATGAGCATGGAAATTAAGGATTTTAGAGCTATAGTTAAGAAATCAACTTTTGATGATTTGAGTGTCGATTTGAACTCTATTTGCTATGAAGGTTTAGATTTGGATTCCTTACCTTATGGGTAAAAGAATTTTAAAGTGAAATTACTATTTTTAACTTAGAGGCTCATGGTTTCCTTTTTGTGCCTAAGATAAAAGTATGGTAATATGGGTGTCTACGAACTCATATACTCATTTAGATAACATATTTAACCAGATTGGGACTATTCAGAGGCTTAGAGGAAGAGGAAAATCATAATTTAACTTTTTAAACTCCAGCTAAAGTAAGTTGAGACTTTCTTCAATTTTTTAGAAGTGTTAGTGTACTAGTTTATTGACAAATATGGGTAATGGGTAGCGAGAGTTCCATATAAATACGATGATGAGCATTTATGCAGGTATATGTGTTATGCCATCTTCCATAATTGATGAATTTTATAAATATGTGAGCATGATTTTTAATTTATTGCATCAATTAGATGCGATGTTGTTCACTTGATAAATTTATGAACTTTGTGGATATGCGAGCATAATTTCTTGTTTATGGAATCAATTAGGCGTCATGTTTCTCAATTGATAGATTGATGAACCTTGTGAATATGTGAGCATGATTACTAATTTTTGCATCGAATGAATGTGGTGTTGCTCATTAGATATTTATCGCCTGATATTGATAAAATAATTTTTTAAAGTTGAATGTTTATTTATGAAATGCTTTCTTGAGTACCTTTTACTGTCCTACTCTATTTGTTTATTTATGTGAAATATTTTTGATTATATGCGAAGGATTGAAGCCAATAATTGCATTGATATTACATCTCATGCATGTGGACATTGAGAAATTGAATGGATGAAATTCTGATATAGAGTCACCTAGAATATTTTCTATGTATAGGGTTATTTGGTATCTGGTGCGGCATCCAGAATATTTCTTGTGTTTACGGTTATTCGGTACAGGTATATATATAGACCTCATGAGTTTTCCATGGGTCCCGACTATATAAGATAGAAAGCGGGTATATATAGATTTTTTGACGATGGATGATGCATCATCATTGCATGTGCATTGCACTATCATTCATTTTCATTGCCTTGGCGTACAGGTGGCAAATGGGCGATTGGGTTAAATTTGGGTAGGTCAAAATGGGTTGAGTTAATAAATGTGCGAGTTATTGATCCACTCAAAAATTACTTGAGCTGAAATAGGTTGGGTTGAAATAGGCTAAATGTAGGTCATAACCCAATCTTCCCAACTCTAACTAAATTTTAATTGTTTTATTTGTCCTTTCATAATATTTTAGTAACTTATAAAATTACTTTTTTTATTATNACTTATAAAATTACTTTTTTTATTATGACTAAATAAAATATCTTTTTAAAAATTATTTTGATAAGATTTTTCATGAATCAATTTGGGCTAGATATCAGTCCAAACATTATGGTTGAAATGGGTTGGGCTGAAATGGGTTGAGCTAATAAATGGATGAGTCAATAATCAACCAAAAATTGAGTGGGTTGTGTAGTTATAATTTCATGAGTTGATTTTGCCATCTCTATCTTGGTGTATTGCTTGATTGTGAAGGTGAATAAGTGATTTTGATTGTGATTTGTTGATATCTTTTAACTTAATGCGAATATATGATATTTTCTTGAACTATTACAAATGATGTCTTTGGCGGTTATTGTGCTTTGATTTGAGTTATCTTATGCTCACATTGTGATGAAGGAAATTAAGAAAGCAGTTATAGGACTAACCATTGCAATCACATCATCTATGGTTCAGTCAAGATACTGTTGAGTAGATTTGTTCATCATACCCACCCTTTCTTTTTTACACTTTTTGTGCAGGTTTTGAGTCTGGTGCTTGTGGTAGGTAATCCAGTGTGATTGTTAGAGTCCGTCGAGGTCTTGAAAGTAGTTGTTGGATGCTTTGCAACATTTAAGACTTCTCATTTATTTTTGGTCTTCTATCTAGACTTATTCTCTAACAGTGTATTACTTTATTTTTTTGCATTTTGA
Organism: Datura stramonium; assembly: GCA_018107945.1. Classification (NCBI taxonomy): domain Eukaryota; kingdom Viridiplantae; phylum Streptophyta; class Magnoliopsida; order Solanales; family Solanaceae; genus Datura; species Datura stramonium. Next base: position 23,526 of record JACEIK010004774.1, read on the forward strand.
GTTTTTTTTGTGGCCAGCTTGTATTTACGTCACCCGATTTTGGGTTGTTGATATGGGATTTTCGCTTTCTTTACTTAGTTTTTAAGAGAAGAATGATTTAATGACTTATTTCCACTTAAAATTTCTCATTTGCATGTTGTATACTTATTGATCAGTGCATTGAGGGGTTCACTTACCTATTGATGGGACTGGAATAGCTGCCTTCATATTTTCGATTTTTGAATCATGACACTTTCATATATTTGTTAGTTTATATGTTTCTTCAATTACAGTTGCATCAACATCTTCCAATTCTCATATTTCTTAAGCAATTAAACTCTTTCATGAATTCACCCGTTTTATCAATGTTGACAAGAACAATGAATTATCTTGTCTCAACATCAATTTGCGATAGTACTTAGATTATTTCTTCTGCAACGTTAAAACACATACTATATGTTAGAAATGACTTTATGTCTAGAAAAACTTATTTAATTAATCTTCTTTTGATCAAAATATTCTCAAACTAATAATATATTAAAAACATAACAAATGATGTTTTAATCTTAGAAGAGGTTGATTGAATGTATTGTTTAACATCGCAAGCTAACGAATATCTTACAACGTCAAAAAATAAAACACATATATATCATTCTAATTACAAGTTTCAAGTCTTAAGTAATATCTAGGCATTATATGTAAACGTATTAATAATTCTAAGAAATATATCCAATCTCTTTGAAGTAATTTTTGGCAAAAATAATACATGACTCATTTTTATTTGCAATGTCTG